>JBBPDB010009186.1:0-13129 GCA_037974465.1 Brachypetersius altus | reverse complement strand
GATACCTTGCAGTGAACTCTGTTTCTGCACGGATCTTTTCTGTCACCATCAAAAAACTCACATTAAAAGACTCTGGAATTTATTACTGTGGTGTGGATAAATGGGGATTCGACAAACTCACGAAAGTAGTGATCACTGTCAGGAAAGGTAAGAACAAACGGAACTTCATACTCTTAAATATCTTAATTAAAATGGCTTCATGTTATTTCTGATCTTATTAAGATTGTCATCTATGCTCGAAAACCATACTTGGGCTTCATCGAATATTTAACGTCATGCAAATGATAAATCATGTATAGCCTTATAATCACCTACTAACACACCATGTACGCTTATGAGAAAGAGTTGTCAGAGTTTGTTTTTTCAAGTCTCAGCAGTTGTTAGCTAAATTGTCTGCTTCAGTCTTTTTCAGTCTCTGAAATCAAACAGTACAGACCTGCAGACTGAGTGCTCAGACTACATACCATGGTAGTAATTGCAAACCAGATGTTAATGCACTTTTGTTCACATAGCAGTACTTTAATAAGAAATGTGTACAATTCACTACTTTTGATTTAATTATTTATTTTTGCGTATAACAGTAAGAAACTCATGCGATTAATCAAATTTAAAAATGTAATCGTTGTCCAGCATTAATATATACATGGTCACTATATATGGTCACAAGGTGGATGAATTCAACCCAGTATGAACCTCACTGATGTAAATATAAGCGAATAAAGTAGCACTGGGTAATGTTCCTTGGGACTGCAGTGATTAAGCTTTTATTTACCTGCAGATTTAAACACATAATGCCTCAATCATGCTATATGTTCATGTCTGTTTCACATTGGTATCACATTGATTTTCAGCAATTACTACTGCTGTTCCACTGTACACCACTGAAAGGACAACTCTGTCTGTCACACCAAGTCTTGCAGGTAATGGATAATGGGAAAGTATTCTGAAGAAGATTTTTAAGATTCCTTTCAAAAAAACAATCAGCAGCATCACAGAGTCAGAGAACGTTCTTCCTGTGGATTGTAGTTTCCTTGTTCTATTTATGCACTTCTATTTAAGCACAGCATGTGGAGAGGTAATACAAGTTAGGTTAGAAAATAAACTGTAAGTGGATTTTCTTACTGGAATAAACTTTCTGTCCTGTTTTCTTTAGATGAGAAAGGACAGTCCACACCATCCACAACACACCCCACACATTCTTCAGGCCTGCTAAGTAAATAGTTTTTATGGTTAATCACTATTTATTTTATTTTTTATATTATAAGACTTGAATTTTGTACTTGACTAGCGTTTTTCTGCCCTGTTCATACAATTTTATATTGCGCAGTGTGAACCCCTTGTCTTCCTTTGCAGCCCTGGGGTGTTGTATGCTCCCCGGTCTGTACCAATATTACATTTATAGTTTCTTTGACATTTTTTTTTTCTTCTTATATAGTTTTACATGTTACAGACTGGACCTGAACACTAGTGGACTGGGCTGTTTACAGTCTGCTGTGCTGGCTAGGATACAAAATCAAGTATTTTTTGTTTAGTGTGTTTAGCCAGGTTCTGCCCTCTAGTAGAAAGGTGCTCAGACTTATCTGATATATTTTTAAAGGCTAAAAGAACCATGTTCACAGAATGTCAGCAGTATGTAGCTTTGTTGTTTTTTTTTTAAAGACTGATTGATGTTGCCATTATTTCCTGTTGCTTCAAACTATTTGTTAATAAAAAAAAACCAAAAAAAAAACCCAATTGGTTAATAACAGGTCAGCAGGTCAAAATCATCAGAGATACGTTTATGTGGGTTTTGTAGTGTTTTTCATGCTGATTTCAAACATGTGTTTAGTTTTCCCCCAGTACGTCCAGTTTTTGTGATGATTTAAGCAGCATGAAGTTGCATGATAGTTGATTTAAGTTGCATTTAATAATCACATGCTTTGTGTTTTCATTGTAGTTGTACCTGTTGTAGCTGTTGACACTGATCATTATATCTATGCCACATGTCTATCTGACTCCACAAATCTAATATTACTCAGAATTCAAAAAGAGGATGTGACTGAAAATATCTGATCTGAAATCAGGATGAAAAAAAAAAATGGTTTAGAAAAGTGTGTTGTGGTTTCTGATGATTTCAGTTTTTTTGTTGTTGACCTGTGTAACCAACCCAAAACTAGTAGCCATTGGGCAATATGGCCACAAAGAAATCAGAATGAGCCATAACAAAACATGATCTGTGCACCCCTACTTTGAATTGTGGATTGCGTCTCATTAATTGTTAATTTATTTGATAAAGTAATTACTTAACATAAATATTAACATATATTCCAGTGTGACTGGAAATGTTTCCAAGATGTTATTAAACTGTTACCGTCTTTATATCATAGATTAAAGAGTCTTTCTTTTTACTTCCATTGTGTTATATGTTTTCTGTTTTTCTGATTGATAGGTATTAAGTGATATAACAGTACATGTTATGTTGCACAAAGTTATAAAACTGACTGGATTGTATTTCCTCAGCATTGAGAAATTACACATTGATGTCATTCAGAGTACATGTCTTTGATTACATTTTTTCAGATAATTCCACAGCATCCTCATCAGCTCCCTCCGTCCATTCTTTGGTCCAGGAAGGTAATTTGTTTATACTAATTTTTTTAATATCTTATCATAGATCTGCTATGTTGGAAAATGTCAACATTACTGTGCTGATCATATTTGCACATTATAGCTGTTGGAGATGACAATTTTTGTCATTTTCTTTCCATTATACACTTTCTATTCTTGTCTTTTTCAATAGAACTTCCTATTTACGGAGGGGTGCTTGGCCTGTTGCTGTGCTGCGTTGTTTTGGCACTTGTCGTTTTCTATAGAAGACGGTCTAAATCAAATACCATAGGTAAGTCCAAAGATTCAGGGTAAACCATGTCAACTTTATTTTAAAAATACCTGGCCTATTAGAAACTCAAGCTTTGTTGAAATACCTGCTTTCTACTTGCCACTGCCACCTGCCACTGATGGTTCTCAGCTCTGTTTCTAGAGCTCCCCTGCTCTCCACTTTTTAGTGTTTTCTCTGCTCCTAAACATCTAATCATGTAAACAATCGAATGTCTGTGCCAGCAGTGAGCACACATTTAAGTATTTTTTTGGACAATACTGGTCCATCGCATAAATGTAAATCATTTGTTGGCATGACCGTGACTAATGTAGGATAATGTAGCCTACAAGATATAAATATAGACACATGTGGTAGACTATGAAGAGCTAAAGGAGGGTTAATGCACATCGACAAGGCACCAGATAGATGGCACTCAAAATAGACCTGCAGACAATAAGTGCGTAAGACCAAAGACACAGTACCTCTATCAGTTGTTGTGTATTTTACATTTATCTGATCATATTCTTTCTTGTTATTTCTTGTTTTTCAGCTTTGAAACCACCTGTACCTGTAAATCAAATCTCAGACCCACCGCCTGATCAGGTACGTAAGACTGAATTATGTTTTCAGAGCTACTGCTGTATTAAGAACTAAGGGCTCCTCAGGCATAAAAGCTTGGTCTTGAATAGGTTATATTTTACTGTTAAGTACAGGGTCATACAGAGTTATCAAAAAATGTCTCTTAAAGTGGTAACCACAGAATTGAACTATAAGCATGCAAATGAGTGTGAAACTGCAAACAGACATTACACTTGTCTTATTCTTGTCCCAAGTGCTACCACTGTCTTGTACCAGTGGAGTCACATCACTTCTGAATATGAAATGCTTTGCGAGATGCTTTAGCATTGCTTGCAGTTTTTTTCCATACATATATTACTATGCAAAAGTTTTAGGCACCTTTTTTGGGTATTCAGGTACTGACACAAATGTGCTTGGGGCCTCTGCAATCTCAGGATTATTATCCATCTTGAGTTCCATCAGGGCAGGCTAACTTTACTGCAGACACGATCAGCTACTGTGTGACTGGACCAAGTCACATGACATATGCAGTTGGAGGACAATAAAATGGGTGTAATTTGTAATATTTACTGAATATACAGCTTGCCCTATGGTGTTATAGCTAAATGTATTAAACTAAAAATCACTTCTGTTATTTTTAGCGGTGGTAGCTTGTTATATATGCTTCTTTTTGATGTGACTGGAAGGGTTTCCTAACATATACACAGTGAGGAACAGTGAGTTTTACATTCTGTCTCTCACAGTGGGAATTTCAGACCCCTCCATGATTTCTAAGTGGGAGAACTTGCAAGATCACAGGGTGTTCAAATACTTATGTTCCTCACTTCATATGCCTCCTTGTCCTATTTGCATATCTCTCATCTCTCTCTCTCTCTCTCTCTCTCTCTCTCTCTCTCGTTCACCATCTCTCTCAAGGAGGACGTTTGCCATGTCTATGATGAGATGCTAGCAGTGTACAGTTTAGCTGGGCCAGCCAACACAGAGGACTCTACAGAAGCCTACAGTGTTATTTATTACGCTCCTCCAGCCGAGGAAGACTCCTGTCTATATTCTCTCATAGCTCCACACTAGGGGACAGCACCTTTTATAGTAAAGCCATTTTTAAAGCTGATAAATTAGCCTTTCAGACTCTATAAGTATTACAAGATGACCTCTATACGCTGAAGCTATTTACAGAAACATGTAAGTACTGAAGCTGCCTAATGCATTTTGGCTCGTGTGCCTCTACCAAGTATTTCCGGTGTGGCATCCTGAATTTTGTCACCTTTTCTTGCAACATGTGCAAGACAATGAAGTGTGCAAGCCTCGCCTATGTAAACTGAAAGTAAGAAACCAAAGCCACTGCACATTGCAAAATGTTTATGAAATAGGCAAACCTTGCAGCTGCCCATCATGTTGCCCAAGTCTACACCTTGTGAGAGCGTGTGTGAAACTGTGTGCCACTCCGCAGTTCATCAGATCAAAAAGAGCCCTGTGGTTTTTTAAATAGGGGAGATGGCACAGAAGCAAGGTAGTATGAGCAAAGGAAACTGTGTCATGTCATACAATCTCAGTATGTTATTCTTTGTCTGTGTCTGATGTGGTTTTGTTTATACAGAATTTAGTGAACAACATTTGCTCTTGCTTGTATACGTAGGTATTATAGTATTATAATGGAATAAGGTTCATACTAATCTCCGCTTTACAAAAAATTGAAATAGTATTCTTCTTAAATATATACAGAACTGTGCAAAAGTTTCAGTCCCCTATGCAAATTGCTCAAAGACATTATAATTCGATAATTCGTTTTTCTGCTACCAAAATGAACATCCGAAAAGAAAAAAAAAATTGTGAGCTGGTGAGGAGAACATCAGCATGATGAAATTCCATCAGCAGCTCCTGATTTAATTTACCGAAGAACTGATCGAGGTCAACCAGGTTTCTGATGGAAACTACAAGTAATACTGGACTTCCACAAAGGACACATAGATATACTGTACATACTATTTACTGTGTAATGTTAATGGTATTTATTCTATTTAGGTTTAATAATATTCATATGAAAAAAGAACACACTCTGATCATCTGAACGGTTTTTAAATAATGTTTTTGTAGGTGCCTAAGACTTTTGCACAGTACTATATACCTGAGTATGATACCAGCTGAGATATATACTTGATGTATAAGTGTTTTGAAAGGGTTTTCTATTGTACTAGCTGTAAACGTGTACTTTTTTTTGCGTAGGTTCAGTATAAAAACGAAAATGCTTTTTTTCCATTGTGCTGTGCTTGTGGTTTGTCTTATAATAACTGTCTGGCAGTTGCATGTCAGTGAGTCAACAGGGCCACACGCATACTCACGTGCATGTCTATACTCTCCTCCCACACTGTCTGACCAACCTGACCCAACTACACACAAAGACTTTAAGGTTAATGAAGGCACATATTCAACTTCAAGTCAGTTTTGGAGCTCCATATATCAAGTCAGTTTTGGAGCTTCGTATATCTATGGATTTTCTTCTATTAATCAGGCAATACCTGCTTCATTAATCATCCCTAGCTCATATAGTGGTATACCTCAGCAGGTGTCAAAATTAGTGCCTGACCAAAATGAAACTTCTCATCCATTACTGATCATTATGGGGGCTTAAAATTCAAACATATAACCATTATAAATGGTTGAAGCACATTGTGCAGAAATGTAGGGATATGAGCGCAAATTTAAAAAACATTTGTGGATTTCCCTGATATAGAAATAACAAAAATGCTAGTATTGTGGCCCTGGGGGTGGAGCTAATTGTTTGTGGTTGTGTTTTCTGTCAATTAGCTGGGGTTTTTTTTCATTTTTCACTGATTCTCTGATGGTGTTTTATTTTAATTTACCAGTTAAGCCAGTTCGGCCTGAACTGGCTTATATTTAAGCAGGTCCCCCACTGTTGTTTTGACTTAATGTTAGGAGGCCAAAGGTTTGCTTATAGAAAATGTTGTCACAATTGCTAATATATCAGTCATGACAAAAACCCTGGATTTTATATTAATTAATTCAATGAAATATATTAATTCTACAAGACAACTTTCATTGTTGTATCACTTCCAAAGAGGTCACATGATCTAAATGGGTGATTCTCACTGTGGTTATTATGAATTGTTCTGAATTATGGAGGGCCTTCATAACCTGCTATGCTGTCACCTGTTATCAGCTTGCAATTAGAACTGCAGTGATCACATTCACTTCATTATATAAATACATATTGCATTATGCATTTATATGATGAAGTGCTTTATCATTTAAAAAAATTTTTTTAAATCTTTTTTTTTTTTTAAAGTAAATGACATTGAAGTTTAAAAGACTGTGTGGGGTAATATGACTCATCTTCAAAAAAAACTTGTTGAATTCCAGATGTATGATATTTGCCATGAATTTTAAAAATGCTTTTCAACTTTGTATCTAAGCTCACTACCTATTCAGTCATCACTGTTTAACTTACTGAAGTATTCATGCATCACTCACACAGGGGCGCCCCCAGGTGAACTGAACATATTTTGTACCACATTTATTGTCCATTGCCCATGATCACATTCTCAATTTTTCTAGTTATCTTGTTGTCAAGGACATTGCCTGGGTGTCTGACATGCTCCGTAAATGCAGTCGGTGCCCAACAAAGCAATTTACCACTGTGTGGATGTACATGACATTTGATGTTCATATTTCTGGACAGAACTGAGTGGCCTACAGTAAAAAAGCCTTCTACTCCTACATTTGTCTGAGGAACACACACACACACACACACAACTCAGATGTTTCCTACTGTCTGCCTGCATCTGTTTCCTCGGCTCTGTTTGAACAATGAGCAGCCAGGGACTGTTTCTGGAAACTCCAGCTGAGGAAACTTCAGCACTTACATTGCTTTGAAATCCATGTGTGCCATAATAGGATACTCGTCATTAGGGCAAGGGGTGTTCTCATTGTGTCCAAACACCCACTGTATCGCTATAAACTCAACAGAAAACACCGTTTACATGCAGACCATCTAAAGCTCTTGTAATAAGAGAAGCTAAGACGATTCACTAACAGTCTGTTTAAAATACACCACACTGAGCTCATTTTCTCAGTTTTCGTTATTCAGAAAGTGTGCAGTAGATTTTATTTTTTAAAGCAACAACACATTAGAGAATGTGTTTAGACTTCTCTGTCTACCTCTCATTGCCGCCCTATTTGGCCAAATGTATTGGGACGACTCACCATTGCACCAGCAGGGATTTTAATTACATTGCATTCAAACACATATACTTTAATATACAATTGATCCATTCGTTGCAGCTACAGCTTTCCATGGTGTGTGTTCCTAAACTGGGATTGATATACACTATTTACTCACTTACACTCCTAAGGATAAATTATATGGACAAAAGTATTGGAGTTTACTGTGGAGTTTTAAAGTATGTATGCTTGAGAGCTCCAGCTGCTGCTTTGGGCTGAAGCTGACTCCAGTTTGGACTTCTCCTCTCTGCTGTTGTTTTAGTGACATTGGCCAAGCCTTCTTCCCCTCAGCCCCAAAGTGTCTGTGCCACTGCCCTTTTAAGGAGGCTGGTGGGAAGCTGGAGAATGACGTTAGCAGCAGCAGCAGCGAGCCAGGAGCTGCTCTCAGCCCAGTGGAGCGGAGGGGAGGACGAGACACGGTGAGTGACACGGACAACTTGTCCGGCGCTCTCTCGACACATACAACCAGTTCGTCTGGGCGAGCCGTGGCTACCCACAGTCTTCTACGGTCGACTACGAGTCGTTATAAGAATATCTTAGTAGGGGTTTAGACTCAGAACACTCCGAAACCCAGGCCGGGCGGAAGAGAACTGGTTAGCTTAGCCAAGTTAGCAGGCTTCTGCATTCAAATGCAGCACCTACTGGTTAACCAGAATTAGCTTTAGCATGCTAAGCTAACGGCCCCACCAGGCTGGAAAATTAGGGCATCAGATTAGAAACTACACGTTTTACAGCTTATTATGGCTGTCTTTAGTATCTGTTTGATTTACATGGTCTAAAAAACAGCGACAGCTTGTTTACAAGCATAAAAAGCAGATAGAAGCTAACCGAAACTTTGTTAACTGTCAGGCTAAGCTAGCTAAATTAGCAATGGGGTTGCCTGTCCGTGTTTGAGTTGGGTGTTTTTAGCAGATGTTGGTCCAGAGTCAGCTGGATAACTCCCCAGATCAGCATATTAAGCTTAAACAGTCCTTTATTACAGTCTCCAGCTGTCACCACAGATATCTTAAAGCTAACTTGGCTAATTTACGAAGGCTTAATTAACGACCAGACAGTCCCTGCCTGTTACAACAGTACTGTTAAAGTTATCCGATAGTGAGAAGTAATACACCTGTGTTTGCTAAACATTACACTTTTGTGATTGCTAAACATTTCTGGCTGCTGTGGGTATTTTGTGTCCAGCAAACAGTAGCCACCAGAACACATTATTTCTGTATATTGTTATCAGCAACCATAGCAGTACCAGACTTAAGGTTTTGTTGGTAGAACACAACTTTTCAGCTTTTATTCATGCAGTATCACATTCACATAGTATCCTAATGCTAAAATGGTCATCTGTGTCTCATTCCCGTCTAAGCAGCCAACTTGTAGCAGCATCCAGCTCATTATACTATTACCAGCGACACTGGGTTGGAATATTTGGGCAGATTCTAGTTTTGTAACTGGGCTACATCACTGCATTATTTCAGAATTTAGTAGTTCTGGAAGAGCAATTCCTGTATCTTGGCTTTCTGCAAGTTTTGTGCATTGTGTGGGAACTCATTGTGATATATGAAATCACTTTTTAGTAGTGCTACATATTGGATGGACCCTGAGTGTCCTATTCAGTAATGTGAAGGGTCAGTAAGTGGAAGTTTTGGACAGTTTTCCCCTCTTTGACCCAGGGATGTTAGTCTGTCATTTGTAGTTCTGTCATTTGTCAAAGCCCTCTTTGCACAGGTTGTGATTTGATTTTAGATCATTGGAAAGTAGTAGTATTAGTGGTAAATGGCACTGATATGAGGTGATATCCATCATGCTCAACTTCTAGAGGTGCATCGACTTGATATGATTTGACATGGCGATGTCTCAATCAAGAAATATCCATTTTTAGGAATGCTGCAGTATGAAGTCAGTAGGTGCAAGTTTTGAACCTTTTTCCCTGTAGTAAGTGAAATTCAATATTACTGACCTTTACATCAGTACTGACTATTGCATCAGAACAGTTGAATATTGAAAATTTACATATCATTAAATACATACGTAGACAATAAACATGCTTAGTACAGAATCTGGACCAATGATTCTCTGTACTAAATTGTATTTTGTATGCAATGTGTTTTGATTAATCTATATTCCCTCAGTAAATATGCCCACTTGCAGCATCTCACTGCTTTAAGCCGCACCCACTTTAGTTTTGTAACATCTGTAGTAAAGTCAAGGTATTGGTCCTGAAAACGTTTGAATGATATTTGCACTAATTCTTATAAGCAACTGTTAGTCCTTGGATAAATCATGTTTTCATGGTGGTGAATCTTCATGGGTTGGTTTTCCAAACATTGGGTTGATCTAGGTCTGGAAAACTCTGGAAAAGGCTAGGGTTTGTCTGAAAACTTCTGAAATCAGGTTTTGTATACTGAGCTGTCAGTTATAGCTCCTCTGAGTTGAGAGGATGGTGTCTGCATGGTTGAGTATGGAAACCAGAATCACTTTCCAGCTCTTAGCAACCACTCACAGTGGCATTCCATACTGTTTATTGGTTACACAAGCAGCTGAGCAGATGATCCTGACAGACGGCCTCTTACCCCTTCACTCAATACAAGGCCAGTTGTCTGGTCCTGTCACACACTTTTTGTTTGAAATTATGTAATTGCATTTGATTTGTACTATTTTATTTCTTGTATTGGTGCAATGTAGTAAAATGTAGCTTTAAAATGGCAAGTAATGTTTTTTGTCTTTCTCTTTTAATTTAACACATTAGTGTTGGTGGGTAATGTGAAGAGAAGCCACTGCTGTCTTTTGCATGGAAAATGGATTACCTTTTTTTTTTATTTATCTCAATACAGAAATGTCAGTACAGCAGCCAGTATGATACTTATGAGTACAGTGATTTCAGCAGCTTGCTTTAGTGATATTCTGTTGCTGTTCTTCAGGAGTGTGTTATCTCTCATGCTGTTATGTAGGTCTTTAGATAACCTTATGGTTGCCACAGTGGAGTAATGTAATTTATCAGCCTACCAGCCATTAAATAATATGGAAGTGTCAGACAGTGACCTCTGAATAAGTACCTGATGATGTATCTTCATGTTTTGTCAAGCCATTTTTTTAACCTTGCTTTGTGTGCCCTGTTGATTCAGTAACCTATGAAATGGGTTTAATGAAGTATTAGGTGGGACATTTAGAAAATTAAACAAGCTGCTTGCATTACTGTGAAAAACCTGTCATAAACATGAATTATGAAGCTATAATCATCTTTAGTGTTAAATGTGATTGATTGTGCACCTCATAGTGCTCAAAAATTCTAGGAATGTTAGATCACTTGCATTTCTGTCATTTGTTAAAGCCCTCTTTTGACAGCTTTTGTTTTGATATGATGTGGCGATGTCTAAATTGGGCACATTTTAATGTCGGAACAAAATGACTGGCAGCCATATTCTAAAATATAATCATCATACTGTTTTTAATTTATTAGAGCATTCGACACTATAACCACACTGCTTTAAAGTATTCTGATCAATGCTTTAACTTCAGGCTGATATCTAACACGGTTTGTCATTTTACAACAATATTGTAAATTGCAACAATTGCAACCACATTAATGGTCATTTTATTACTTTAATTTTGTTCATTTAGTACATTTATCAGTGTGAACTTACAAAAATCATAGGCTACTTGGACTGTAAGGAGTTCGGAGTCGGCCTTAAAACATTTAAGTAATATGATCAGTTGTTGAACATCACATGTATTCCATCACATTTGTTTTGGATTGGGAAGCCACTTGTTAAGTCAGTGTTCTGGTAAGTCTTAATTAAATGCTAAGTATAGCAGCCCATGTGAGACTGTCTTTGATGGATGAAAATAAAGCCAAGTGGTGTGGTCAAGATAGCTGTCTGATCACTCGTGGCATAATTCTGACTTTATTACATTAAGTTCCATCTTTGTGATAGACAAGTAAATGAAATTTAATAGACCTTGCTAAAAGAGAGAAATATATTGAGTGCAAATCTGGCCTGATATCCTGGTTTAGTATTTCATGAAGCACCTTGTTACCCTAACAGTATTCTTGTGAATACTCCTTGATGACTAAAAAACATTGTAGTACAGTAGTATTTATGGTGATAATTCTTTCAAAAACAATAATTTCAAATGTCTTACAAAACAACACCTTCAGAGGACAGCATTGAATATTGTTTGTTTATTTGAGCTCGAGCTGTGTGTGTAATCAAGTGCTTGGAAGCAAGTGTCCGCAAAGGTGTTCAATGTTGTACTTTAATTGTTGCATAAATGAACAAAAAAGAGACAAGTTGCTCATTTATAAGGATATTTATCATTGGCGAAAAGTTCATCTGTCATCAGCTACATCTGTGCAACTTTGAATCATCGACTATATGGGCCAATTATGAAGGAAGAGGTAGTGGCATTTAAGGGACCTCCAAAATGCAAAAAAATAGATTTAGCATAGTTTTTGTTGTATTTTGGTTTAATAGTAGTTGTGCTGTGTAGAACACACCATTGATTTTAGATGGATTTTTTATTACATTTTTAAGATTCTCCATGCTCTCAGAAAGACAGTTAGATTTATGTGTTGTGGAAAATATTCTACATCTGGGTTTGGCACCGTGTTTGGACACTGAGCGAGAACTGGTGAGAAAGTGAAAGAGTACAAGAAGGGCTTGAAAGTGCTGACTTAATCAAATTTTAAGTTGCTTGATGACTGTTAGTTTTGTTTGCTTCCTTTTCTAAGATAAAACTAGTTTCAGTCGTTATAGAGGCTTCATTAACCAGCTCCAAAAGCTCCAGCCATCATAAACCTTCAGCAGGACAGGTGGGAGTTCAGCAGATCTAATAAGGTACCTTGATCCATTCTTGTCTTTAACCACAGCGGACTTTATAGCACAAGGCCAGAGTGGCTCAGCAGAGGTAATACTTCAGAATGCTGTGACGGCTC
Organism: Brachypetersius altus; assembly: GCA_037974465.1. Classification (NCBI taxonomy): domain Eukaryota; kingdom Metazoa; phylum Chordata; class Actinopteri; order Characiformes; family Alestidae; genus Brachypetersius; species Brachypetersius altus. Next base: position 527 of record JBBPDB010009186.1, on the reverse strand, counting down.
CGTTAGTGATGATCAAAGGGTAGTCTTTCAGATCTTTTAGGGTTTCACACCCAGGCTTATTCTTCTAGGATAAAAATAGTTAAATGAAATGGATTTGAGTTAATCAATTACAGAGTGAGATGGCTTATTAAAGACCACTTTGTAAGCATCACTTTACTCTTTACCCTGTAAGCATAGTTCTTATAGTAAGTCTGTCTGATTACATTAGTAATATAGCGAATTTGACGATTAATCAAGTATTCATGTACTTGCAATTTATAACTAAACATTTCATATTATTTATTTAAATTTGTAACTATTAACATCCCAATGATGTAATGCTTTCAGTAAAGCCATATTAAGTCATTATTAAGCCAGTTATTTGATTAATATTTTTTTCAATCAAGACAACCTTTGTATGTAGTTAGCAAATGTTTGTGGAGTACAGACCTTAATGCAGTTTTTTTTTGGGGGGCAGCTGGTAGCCTAGTGGTTAGGGCATTCGCCCTGCGACCAGAAAGTCTGGGTTCGATTCCCAAGACCGCTAG
>JBBPDB010009140.1:0-13132 GCA_037974465.1 Brachypetersius altus | reverse complement strand
ACACACACACACACACACACACACACACACACACACACACACACATACACACACACACACACACACACACACACACATACCCCACTACTGCAAAAACATCTGATACTTCTCAGAGCAGTGCCATCTGTGTGATGCTGTGTTTTTGTGACTAGCAGAGTGCTCTTAGCTAACGTTACGTTCTCCACGGCTTGTCCAACTCCCACGTATGATGTTCCGACAGCTCCAAATGCCGTCTTACCCTTCAGCAACTCACTGGCTGCTCCGTGTCCCAGGAATGCATCCTGGCCATTTTCGCTCCTCACAGATTAGAGGGAGATAAACAGGAGGCTTCTTGGACATATTGTGCTACGGTCGGGCCAGATGAGGCTGATCTGGGTTTCATTAATGGGATCGAGTCACTGATCTAACGTCTCAGTGACACGTCTGATAAAAGCCATGCGTTACAGATCTGCCGGGAGAGGCGGGAACGCGCCTGTGCCGGGATGGAGAATCTTTCGCCAGGCTTTCTTCATTCCAGGTTCAGTGAGGGCTCACAAATCAGTGCCGTATTGTTTCTGAGTCTCCTATCAGAGCCCGAGGAGGTGCTTGCCGATACCAGGCCAGACAAACAAATGACTTTTCAGTCACTCGCAGCTTATTTAGCAAGAACTGTCTGGCAGAGGTCGCAATACAGGAAACTCATTGTGAGAACCAGAAAGTACAAAGTAAAACTGTCTCATTACAGAAATGCAAACTCTTCAAACCATTTATTAGTCAATAAGGGTTTAAAATGTTTCATAATGACTGAATAGGCATCTCAAAAATGTTAGAATGGTCAACTGATCAATACCAAACTAAGCACCCTGCCATGTTTCCAGGTTCCTCCCGTATTGTAGCCTTCTTTCTTGCTGTCTTAAGCTGAGGGTTAAACCTAAAGGCTTCTGTCTGAATTGCCACTGCTGCCATAAACCTGTGGCCATGCAGGCAAGCCGTGCTACTAGAGTAAATACAAAAACAGTAATGGGCGACAGGTAGAGCTGTTAAAAACAGTCCCCCGTTTAAGAGTTAATGTTGTATGTTCTCAGTAAACACACTCACACACACTCAGATCATCTGTGCTCTAATTGAGGATTCTATTTCACTCATAATGGTGTTTTAAATGCGCTGATTTGTCTGGAGGTGGAAAGCTGAGCGGTGTCTGAACTTCATTTAATTACGGCGCTGTTTAATGCATGACTTTCGGAGCAGAACTCGGGCCCTCAGAGGAGCAGATCCTGAAGCTGCTGCACAATTTTACACAACAAATATCAAATATCAAACACATTTTGCCACCTTACCTGCAAGCCTGCCCGGAATAAAGAGACAGAACTGAGCTCAGTTTAACACCATTTGCTCCTGAGAAAGAGCTGTCCACTAATTTCAGTTTGATTCAAACTGTGCTGTCTTTTATCTTACTGCTCTGATCTTCAGATAAAGTGTAAGATTCGAAAGAAAACCTGGTTGTCTTTTAAATGAGCAATATCAAATTCAAGTCAAACCAAAGTCAGTTTTGAGATCCATAATGTTGTTAAAGAGAAGAAGACTGAGAAGCCGCATGATGAGAACAGCAAAAGAACTTCTGATTTAAGTAGATTTTTTTTCTTTTCCTCCTAATTTCTCCTAAAGTCAGACTTCAGTAATCTCCAAATAAGGAGGTGATTTATTTCTGAGCAGAAAAGACAGCAAAACAGCACAGAAACTCTCTTCTGGTCTGCTAGGCTCTTTAGATTTAGCACTAAAGCTATAAGGCTACTGTAGCTAACGAGTAATGGAAGCGTATATACCACCTATTAGCATGGCACTAACTAACATAGAGCTTTTGGGTGATGATTTAGCTACAACTGTAAAGCTTCCTGAGCTAAATTTACATGCTACATGCTACATGCTAACTTAAGCTTCCACATGTTACCTTATCTTCATTCGCCTTGTAGCAAGTGTATTTGGGAGATATTTTTCAGATGATTTCTTTAAAGTTTAACAAGTTACATATAGTCAATAGTCTGTATATATTATATTTATATCGTTAGATACATTTAGTTTATAGTCTGCATACATTTTTTCATTTATATTGTTTCCATTTGTTTATAGACATCAATTTTTTTTCTCTTTCCTAGATATTATGTGGTCTCAGAAGCAATTCGTGGGTACAAGAATAACAAACAACTTGAATCTTAAGAAGCGCGAAGCTCCAGTCCCTGAAATCAGTTATATTGGGATTTGTTTTACCAGTGAGGTCAGCATTCGGTATTGTGGTTTAGATGAACAGACTTGGCCTGGATTTCTGCAGGCGGCTCATGATCCTGTTCTTTACTCCACACTAACTCACTGTGGCCTTCACAGACTGCACCAAGGACAAAGACACACAAGTGGGGGGCCCCTGCTCAGAGGACTCCGGGGAGACACAAAGGTTCCTCTGTGCTCTGCGTTACTCTCGGATGGTCGGTTATTGTTGTGTAACACCCTCTTAGATCCTGCGGTGAGTCTGTATGATGACCAGTATTTTAGACAGACCGAACCTGAAACAACCTGAAAAGGGACCACTGTTGGAGCCTATTAGACTACTATTTCTAATAAAGTGACCAGTGAGCGGAAGCACAAGGTGTTTCCAGTAAAGTGGCCAGAGAGTGGAAGCATAAGGAGGTTTTCCCAAAACAGTGGCCAATGAGTGGAAGTCGAAGCACAAAGAGGGCGTTTCTAAAGTGGCCAGCGAGGGGAAGTACAAAGTGGTGTTTTAGTGGTTAATATTTAAGGAGTCACTGAAATATAGCTGACGAAGTGTCAGATAGTTTAGAAAGAGGGTCCGTCTGGGTTCTTTTGGGTCTGCAGGGGTGTGGAGAGCCAGGCTGTGTAAGACTGACTGGGGAAGTATGAGCATGTTAGTATGTGGGGCTTAACCAAGGACAGTAAGTAAGTGGGATACAAGGGTGGGTGGGCCTAGAGTAGGGTGGGGTGAGGCGAGGTGGGGTCTGTATATCAAGCTGTTAAGGTGCATTAATGGCAGCATTAAAATAAAAAAAGAGGTGTGCAATCAATTTCTCACTCTCATGCAATCAAGTCCTCACAACAAGTACCTGACCTCACTAATGCTCTCATCAAATTCTCATAGCAATGTTCCAACATCTAGAAGAGTAGATGTTTCTGCAGCAGGGGATGACAAACTCCCTGTTAGTAACACCCTTGGAATCTGTTGTCTACAAACTTTTGGACACGTTCCTGCAGCTTCTCACAGTAAAAGCCATTCGCTCTGCAGAATAAATGATCACTGATCACCAGGTCTCAAACAAGAATGGCCACTAACCCATCCCCACATCACTCAACAAGATATTGCATTCATACCCCTCGAATGTCTATATAAAATGGACACACATACACACACACACACACACACACACACACACACACACTTCATATACATGCATATACACATACACACTATATATTCGTTTAGTAGAAGTAGCATAATTAATTATTTCATTATGTAAATATATGTAAATAGAATACATTCTGGAAGGTTGGAAGCCGAGTGTGTGTGTGTGTGTGTGTGTTTGTGTGTGTGTGTGTGTGTGTGTGTGTGTGTGTGTGTGTGTGTGTGTGTGTGTGCTGCTCTCCTCAGCTTAATCAACAGGTGCTGGGCTGTAGGAGAGATGTGTTGCCATAGGAACGGGTTCGCAGCAGTGGTCCAGCACAGAAACACACCCGAACAACGGCACATAAAACCACAGCAGATACACACACACACACACACACACACACAGAGGTTATCATCATTATTCATCATTTTTTATTCTCCTTTGACTTGAATTCTGCTCTACGTTGCATGTCCGAATTAAACACTATGATAGAGTAAAACAATTTATAATAATGTTTTCTATAGACACAGGCTTTTATTTGTGATAAACCACATAACCACTTCAGAAACCACATAAATAAGTCTATTACAAACTGCACACGGTTGGAGGCTCTATAGGTGGTACCACTAGTTGAACATTTTTAATGTTGCACTTTAAATAATTCAGGAATGAAATTGTTCAGTCACCAGAATTCAGCGGTTAACTAACGCATTTAAAGTCTGACTCTGTATCACTACGCACCCAGTTAACAGGATGATATGCACCGTCACTTACTCTTTCCATGATTATGAAAACTTGTTTGGACATATTTTTATTTATAGTTGTTTGCTCAACAGCTTTCTGGTGATTAACAGCTGTTTAAATCCGCAGTTTATAAAACAGATGCAAAAAAGTGGTAAAAACGGTGGTGTGTGAAAACTTTTGTTACGTATTGTTTCGTATTTGTTGGCTTCGCTGCCCCCATCCTTTTTAGGGTCGTCACTTTATTTGATCCCTTTCAAAAAACGTGGGCAAATAAAATAAGATAATAAATGAACTTAATTTATCCTGAAGTTATTTTGGCATGCTCAGTACAAAAAGAAGAATAAAAGATGATGGACAACAGAGAATTAATAAACAGACAATAAACAAGAGCGCAAGACAATTATAAAGAACATTATTGTAATAAAATGACTAGCACTGATTACACTGTGTGTAAGATTTAGTGTGCTGTACCAGATCAGTAGTGCAAAATGACTTAATATTAATGCAATCAGAATAAAAATAAATGCAATAAAATACAGACAAATGGACACAAAGTACAGTCAGGGCCTCCACCAGTGTCCATTAACATGTTTAACATTGAGCATCAGTGAGCATTATTGTGTATAAAGTGAATGTAGACACAATGCTAATCAGTGGGGTTTTGGCTTCCTGTCCATGTTTTTTTGTTTACTTTGTACCAACCATTTTTTCTTGGACAGGGTCTGCTAATGTGTGCAAAGTAGATAGTCACTTAGTTAAAAGTGATTTGAGTCTAGCTTGGTATGAAGAACAGATGTGTACTTTAAGTGTCTACCTAATGTCGTACCTGTACTTACTAGCTACATTAGCCTCAGAGTGAGCTCCAGTGCTAAAACCAACAAAACCAACCAAACACGTCTCATCTGATCGACTACGTTTGATGGAAAGGGAGGAAACTGACACATTTCTCTCATTATAAATTAAATGTGTTAAAGACTAACTAATGTTGAGTCAAATGTTAAAATTACATCTAGAAACTTAATTCATTTTGTAAGACGTCAACAAAGCAAAATATGATATTGATATGATAGTCAATGACTTGAATTGAAAACTGATCAGGATAATTCATGGGTTTTTGAGGTTTAAGGTTTTTTATTTGCCCTGTAATTGTTAAGGAAGTTGAGGAGACATTCTCAGTGTGTCCGAAATGTGCGCGATTTTAGGGCGTAGTGCGCTCACACTAAAAAGCTAAAATGCTGTGCACTGAAAGAACCCGGATGCTGCATTGAAAATGGGCAGAAAACGCAGTGCAAGAACGATGGACACCATGCGCACTAAACAGGCGCCATTTTGACCACGTAGCGGAGGGGGCGGGATTTCAGCATGTTTTTGAGTTGAATAATGGCGGCCAGCAGTGAAATGCCAGCCCAAGTGGAGGCAATTGGTTTGTATAAATGTGAGTAACGTTAATAAAATATACTGATGTACACTGCGGTATAACTGGCAGATATTTTGGAGGCTAGAGAATCGTGAGCAAATGTTAGTCCGTCACTACCGCTAAGTGCAGACCATTAGTGTTCGCGATTACGAACACACCCTCTGTGATACAGAAGACTTGACGCTAGCATGCTAACACAAGCTAAATGTCTAAAATAGCTACAATGGCTTTGTTAATGTTTTTTTTTAATTCCCATTCCAAAGACTGGGAGACTAAAATTTTTAAAAAACGCTATCGAGGGTTCAGTACAACATTAAAAATTGTGATATGTAACTGAACCAGGCACTAATTCCTGATAGCTATGCTAGCAGCGAGCCGATTAGCAGTTAAAACAAACCTCTGCAGAAACATCTTCATGATACAAATAAGCCAATGTTCTGTGGCGCCTTAAAAGGACTGACAGCATAAACATCAGCCTGGCTTTCCACTTGCAACACCAGAACCAAAACACTGCTGACCGACCGCCGATTGCCTGCCAGAGAGCTGAAGCGCAGCCAGATGTTCTGCTCAGGCACTGAAGCCTTCAAAAGGGATATACAATATGGATCGATAGATAGACAGATAGATATATAAACTCTTCTCAGAACATGGGGAGGACTTAACTGATTCACTTATGTCATATAGTCATATAGAAACACACTACATTTGAGGTGGGTTGGTGGGTTGGTGAGTGAGTTGTTTGGTCTGGTGGGTACATGGGTTGGTCAGTAGGCAGGTCGGTGATAGCTTTTATGCTAGCCTGGGTGAGAATGAGCTTATGGATCACCTGCACAGGTGAGACAGTCAAGGCAGCCTAAAAATGAATGCCTCACAATATTCCTCTAGATTGGCCACGAGAGAGAGAGAGGGAGAGAGAGAGAGAGAGAGCGTTCTCATTCCCGCTCAACAGCTGAATAATGGATGTAACCGGCTTCTTTTGTTCTCTAAAAAGATGACGAAGAGCGGACGACACCAAAGACAACTCACAGCACAGAGACAATGGGGCGGTGCAGGGATAGCAAAAAAATTCATTTATCATCAACCTGTCCTAAATAAACACATGCGGCTCCTCAAACCGTTCCAGGGCATCTGGAAACCACACATACGTGAAGACATTTGCTTGGAAGCACAGAACAGCCACTTTAATGCCGGTAGATGGGGAAGATCAGCAGGTTAAAAAAAAGAAGGTGGGGGGGGGGGGTAGCTTCTGGAATGAGGTGCAGCGGTGTAATTCGTCATAAATAAAAACAGATTATTGATCAGAGAGCCAGCATTAAAGCATCTCCTTTGTGTGATCTGAGATCTGATTCCTGTTGCTGGGCGTCGGAGCGCAGAAAAGAAGCGTCCAATGGGCTGGACAACATCTCACACCCAGAAGGCTCCCGATTGGACGTATATCGCTTTCTCTATTCCATCGCCTGTGTAGTGCACTAAGTAGGGTGCAGGGAGCGATTTGGGACTCGGCCCTTGCATTCATTCTGCAAAGACTGAATCTGTGGAACATGAAGTCCACAAATTACAAAAATAATATCAAATTTAATTCATATATATAATATAACTGCATGCTTTTCAGGTCAAACTCTCCATGCCTTTGGGACGTTCTCACCTGGGTTGTTAAATGAATTGATGGAGAGTAAGGCCTGGAACAGTGAAAAGTGTGAGGAACTCCAGCATTCTGCCGCCTTTGTGCACCTACCTTCAGTGACAACGGCACGCACACACACACTCTCACACACACACACACACACACACTCACACACACACACATACACACACACACACTCACACACGATATGGATGCTGCCTGGCTCAGTGTAACACACAGAGAGCTCTGTTCATCTCGCTCATGCAATTAAGATATCTAATATTTCAGTTTTCTAGCAATGACAGATTGATTTATTTTATTTGATAGCAATGGGTTGATTGAGTGATTTATTTCTGCAGTGAGATGCACCGAACAACTATAAACACTACATTGCTGTCATTGCTAGAAGAAAAAAATAAATAAATAAATAAATAATTATATATATATATATATATACATATATAATATACTAATATATACTAATATATCTCAAATCCAGTGTGATAGTATAGGTTCATTTTTTTTAACACTTATTTATAAAGTTATTCGTTTTTCCACCATTTATAATACTTAATGTATTTGTTTATTATTGACTGTAGTGTTTTTATGCAGTGTTTATTTTGCACCCCCCACCCCGACCGTCCCTTAACTTACATCTGGTGGGGCACCGCACGCTCCGCACCCCCGCACCCCCCCCGCCCAAATGACCCACTGTCCTATTTTAACAGCATCGCGAGCTCTTCCTTCGCGCGCCCTGCTATTGTTACATATAAAAACAAAGCACTTGAGTCTTACCGCGTGCGGGCGCGAGCAGCAGCGCGCACAGAGCCGCCACGGCCGCTCGCCACCAGCATCCCGCGCTCATGTTGGCGCTCGTGTGTGCGAGTGAAGAGCGGAGGACGTGTTCCGGTCCCGACGGCGTTCCAGAATCCCCGCTCCGGCCCCGCGGTATGGAAGAGGTAGCTCGCGCGCCTCTGGGGTTACTGCACTTCTCCCGCGCGCGCTCCCTTCATCTCCTCTCGTGCTGTCCTCCGCGCGCTGCAGCCTGCGTCTCCGCACGTTCGGCTGGATTTGTGCGCGTGTGTGTGTCTGTGTGTGTGAGCGCGCGTGTGTGTCTGTGTGTGAGTGCGCGCGCGCGTGCGTGTGATGGAATTTTTCGCTCCCTCACGCGCCCATTGTCAAAAAGAAACGCAACATAAACAAAAAAACTGTTAAAGTTTGCCGCCAAATAGGCAAACACACGCGCGCGCGACACCCCAAAGCGCACGAGGGTGATTCAGTGTGAAGCTTTTGAGGAGCACGATTGGCTTCTACTACCCCCACCAACAGATCCCCCTCCCTTTAAAGCCCTGCCCCTCTGCTTCTGTTAATCCGTATGTACCCCAATTTCCCCCACATCACTCCATTTACCACCAATATCACCCCTTTAATACCCCTTCACTCTCACATTACCCCTAATACCCCCCCATATTAACCACTCTTACTCTCAACATTACCATGCCATTGTACTGCCCCCCCCAATGACCCTCCCCCTCCACAGCCCTGACCCCTTAATACACTCCACCCACATACCCCCTAGTACCCCACAAATGCTTCCATTGGCTCCAGTGTCCCCCCCCATACTCCTGACACTCCAACATTACTCTCTGTACCCCCTTTACCCTACAAAACCCCTCTACATTACCCCAAACCACCCAAATTGCACCCGTACATACCACCCCACAGACCCTAGATACCCCCAAGCCCTCAGTTTAACCCCTTTTAGTTCCAAATCTGAGCCTCATGTTGTTTGTTTGCATAGACCCCGCCACCCAATGTGGACTCGCACACCGGCTGAAAGCGAGACAAAAGGATGGGGTTGCCAGTTTAGTGCAGCTCATCTTGTACGAAAAAATGACCTTAAACCTGCAGCTCCACCAAGCAGCCCCCACCCCCCAGTATGACATCACACAATTTGCATAATGCTAATTGTAGCTACTGGCTTTCAAGCGCTGTTAGCACACTAGCATTATTTGTGTGGACTTTTCTTTTATTAATGGGGTGATGATGTGAAAGGGGACAATAAGGGAGGGAGGGAGGGAGCAAGGCAGGGAGGAAGGGGGATGCACTCCTCTGGATGGAGGGATGGAGTGATGGGGAGATGAATGCTCCAGGGTGGGGGTCGGTGTGGGTCGACAGCATTCTTCCACTGAGCGCCATTGTGGAGAGAAAAAGAGCCGCAACAGGCGCCTTACCAGCCCCCTTTGTGTGTGTGTGTGTGTGTGTGTGTGTGAGAGAGAGAGTGTGTGTGTTTTAAAGACAGACAGGAAAAAAATGATGGAAATAAATGGGAACTGTTTTGAGGATGAGAAGGCACACTCTGTGTGTGTGTGTGTGTGTGTGTGCGTGTGTGTGTGTGTGTGTGTGTGAAACTCAGTCATGCATGTTTCCTCATCTACAAAGACAGACAGACAGATAGAAGAGCGGTTCTAGAACAAACGCCTGAAGAAGTTCACGTTGCTCTAATAGAAAAGGGTGCAAACACACAGCGCAGCGCCCCCCTGCTGCGTATGGGGCTGCGTAGCTGCAGACCAGTCAAGGTGCCCATACTGACCACGTGCCCAACAATAAAAGCTCCTACAAAAGACATCAGAAGTGGAGCATGGAGTGGTGGGAAAAGGTGAGCTGGTCTGAAGGATTGTCTTCTACATCATGTGGACTGATGTGTGTGTGTCTTACTTGGGGAAGAGATGGACCAGGATGCGCTGTGGCAAGAAAGTGCTCTGGGCGGCGGCGGACTGGCAATCCGTGTGTTCTGGACGGCCGTCCGGTGCACGAGATGTGCATACCAACGCAAACCCCCCGTCCATCCACCCACCCACAGCCATTATTTTGTGGCCGAGATGCGCATACCCCACGAACCACGACCGTCAGCCAGTATCACTCTGCAGAGACCCCCCCCCCCCCAACCATCCACAGAAAGAAATTCCAGGGTCGTTTTTGTCCCATTCCGCCTCTGGCTCTGGGTGATGTTCTGCTGGAGAACCATGGGTCCTGCACTCATGTGTGTCTTCCTCTGACTGCAGACTAAGTTCTGCCCTTCATCGAGACATTTGTCCCTTCGTTGAGACATAGGGGCCATTGTCCTGCTGTCCTTTTTCAGCAGGACAGTAGCCCCCAACAGCAAACACTTCTCAGGAACCATTCAGAGAACTTGCAGGTGCCTCCAGATTCCCCGGATCTCAATCCGGTCAAGCTTCTGTGAGACGTACTAGAGGCTCCACCTCACAGCTGACAGGACTTAAAAGTCCTGCTGGTGCAGAACCACAGACCTTCAGAGGTTTTTGTGGAGTCCACGCCTGGACGGGTCAGAGTTGTTTTGGAGCGTGAGGGGGTGGCAACAATATTAGACAGATGGTTTGTGTATGTTCAACTAACATTTTGAAGAAAGGCATGTCCCACAGCAAGACCCGTCTGCTGAAAGGTTCTTTAGGGTGGCAAAGGTGGCTCTTGGCCAGCTTTGCTCCAAAGAACCCAAAGAGTGTGTGTGTGTGAGTGTATGGAGTGTCAGTGTGAGTGTGTGTGTGTGAGGCAGTCGGAACGGGAGGCTGTAATCCTCTTTACTGGAGACTCTCTGACCTCAGACGGGGTGGGGGGCATTTACTCCACTTTAAAACAGCCTTGACCTCTCAGTGCTAAAAAAAACAGAAGGCAACAAACAGACTCAACACACACACACACACACACACACAAACACACTTCCACACTGAGGAGACCTCTAGAACAGCTGGTGTGGGTTTATTTGTGCCCGCTGCCTGGAGTCTGCAGAGAGTCCTGGAAACATCAGGAAATGAGTTTAGATGCAGAGTTTGGGTCTAAAAGCAGATCACTGAAGTCTGAGCAAAGTTTCAAGGAAGTCTCTAGAGAAGTCTGAGCAAAGTCTCAGAGGAAAAGGGCATCTGGCCATTGTCTGTATGAAGTCTTAACAAAGTCTGAATAAAGTCTGAGAGAAATCTGTGCGAAGTCTGAATAAAGCCTGGATGAAGTCGGGAAGTCTGAGCAAAGTCTGTACGAACTCTTAACGACGTCTGAGAGAAGTCTTTAAGAAATCTGAGAAAAGTCTGAGGCCTGAGATAAGTCAAGTCTGTAGAAAGTCTGAGTGAAGTCTGAACAGAGTCTGAGTGAAGTCTGAACAAAGTCTATTGGAGTCCGAGGAAGCTTGAGAGAAGTCTATATGAAGTCTGACAGACATCTGAGAGAAATCTGTGAGAAATCTAAGAGAATTAGCTCTTGAGGCCGATGAGAACTTCCTAAAGTTCTGCTCTGTGAGGTCAGAAAGGCAATCAGGGAGTGTGAGTTTCTGCACAAGTAGAACCCAAAACCCTACCTAGAACCAAACTGACCTGACTGAAGAGAGAGAGAGAGAGAGAGAGAGATAGTGAGGGAGAGAGTGAGAGAGAGTGAGAGAGAGAGAGAGAGAGAGAGAGAGAGAGAGAGAGAGAGAGAGAGAGAGAGAAATAAACCCCTCCACGCTCATGTTCTGTGTGTGGGTGGGGGTGTTTGGGAGGTGGGGGGATGTTATTTTGTGTGTTCATTTCTGAATATTATTATAATAATGATTCAGCTGCATCTAAGCCTTACAATTCGTCTTCCACACCCAGAATCATCAACATTGCTTCACTTTCCAAACCCCACTACACCCATTAGTACCATGTGGTTGAGCGAGAATGACTTTATTCCCTCTTTTCCTCTTAGCCAAGCCCACCAGGCTGTGGAGAGCTGTGGAAATGCAGCGCGGCCTGTGAAGCCGACATCACACATCCACTCTCCGCCGCCGCAGCGTTACACACTCCCAGTTCACCGGGTTCAGTGTCTTAAAGGGACAATCCAGCATTTTCCCAGCTGCTCCCTGATCTGCTGCACCTGGAGCATCTGAGCGGTTTGCATTCAGCATGATTCCAGTAGGTTTCTGTGAATTTCAGACAGGAAACTCATTGCTAATAGAAGAATTCCAGTCTGGAATGCACTACAGAAGGTAAAAACCCCACCCACAAAAAAAGCTCGCCTTTGTTACTCGTGTCCTATCTGTGTGTCTCTCTTAATGACACATCTCTGAGTGATAATGGGATCATTCACGATTTTCTGTTAGCAGACCCAGTGACTTTGGCCTGAATTGGACCAATACTGATACCGATACTGAGTATCAGATCGGTGCACCTCTAACCGTGATGATTCTCTGGGGTAAATAACTGTACAGTTACAGATGCTGTAAATAGAGATTAAGATGAAAGGTGACAGTGTGTCTTTAATTTAGCTACTCGAGTAAAAAGGCCCCAGCAGGAGATGCTATTAAAAATTAATAGCAGTAGTTATCCGTGTGTATGAGTGTGTGTGTATGTGTGTGTGTGGTTAGGCCTGGGCAGTGATGAAGCTTAGTGTGTTGGGAAATGGACTTGATTTCAGACTCAGTATAGGATCAGTTTCAGGTGTAAAACTGAGGTTAGCTTCAAAAAACCCTCACAGAATGTAACATCATGGACCCAAAAGCTGAATGCCTACAACCTTCAGAGCTTTATCAGAATTTTACACTGATTCTCCTGTTGGTCTCCAAAACACACATTGCTTTCTGCAGTTATTAACGATACATTTAATTATTTACTGACCAGCGATGTAGTATTTTGTCAAACTGGCGTAAAGACACTTCTTAAATATTAATATCATGGTGTTTGCAGTAAATAGTAAGGCCTGTATGCAAATTGTTTCTTGCTGTATGTTGTATGTGTGATGTGCCTTCTATTGAAACTATGTTAAACTCTTTATCTTTTAGAAATAAACAGTCTGTTAAAGGCTCATCTATGCAAATGAGTCTAAAACAATACATGGATTACAGCATAATGCCATAAAACAGCTGCCATCAAAACACACCCCCAACACCACACTGACCAAAACACACCCCCAACAAAAAAACTGACCAAAACATACCCCCAACACCACACTGAC
>JBBPDB010009123.1:0-31403 GCA_037974465.1 Brachypetersius altus | reverse complement strand
GAGAACGAAGAGAGAGAGAGAGAGAGAAAGAGAGGGAAAGAGAGAGAGAGAGAGAGAGAGAGAGAGAGAGAGAGAGAGAACATGCTGTATTGTTATGATTTGAGATAAATAGTTCCGAGCAAAGTGTGAACTCTCAAAAAAGTCGTTAATGCTCTTCTGTCTAGATCGGGTTCTGGATGCCGCCTGCTAGAAGATGCAAAATGGACCAGCCGGCTGAGTGTCAATCCACTCCGACGTGGCGGGTACTCATGGGAAACACTGTGCAGATTGGAAGTCTTTAGCTTTTAAGTCTCCCGGGCTGAATGGGAAAGCACACTGTGCAGATGGCAACGTGGCCAACTGCTGCATCTACGCTTTGAAACGTCGGCATCAGACAAGGGCACATCTGGCACAAGCATGTTTATCATCTTTATGACCTCTCGATATGATGACAAATCCAAAACAAAGCTGCAGCATCACCGCTCTGGCATACACTTTGTTTCATTAACTGCACACCTTCTGTTACAGCGTGAAGCCCTATATTTTCATTTAACCCTTGGCCTCTCAGTCTTGTGACATAGATGTAATGGTAAATAATAACTTCCTGACCTCCACCCACAGTATCTGCGGCCATGTAGCCCCAATATATATTCTATCTCTTCATTACACGCGGAGCAGCTCTGCTCATTCAGGTGGCACACACACCGTCACCTCCGTTCTACAGCAGCGATTGACACACTCATTACTCTTGTCATGATTACAGTATTGGCTAATAAATCTATTCTGGGGCATTTTCCCCCGGGCTGGAAATATGCAGGCTCTCAACAGAAGCAAGTGGAAATACTCAAATAACAAGGCCAAAGGGGAGAGAAGGAGGAAACAACACATTATAGATGAAGGCCAAAAAAGAGTTCACCGAACCCACCAACCATGACACGTTTCCAAGGCCTCGAAAAACGAAGCTAAGGTCAGCCGAAATGAATGGGATGTTATTATTTTGAAGATTTGAAATGAATGGGATGTTATAAGTTGAAACAGGATACGTTGTCCAATTTCAGTATATATTTATTATGGTTAATAAATGAAGGTTTCAGTTGGAAGTAAACTGCAAATAGGACAGAAATGCTTTCTATCTAGTATCTTTCCCCCCTTACATGATTTATCCTTATAAATAACACATTGTTATCTTTTTATCCTCATACTTCCTCAACGGGACACAGCCGTGCAGACAAACAATCTCATAAATTAGGAGCAGAGCTGATGAATTTCTTTAAAGCCTTAGCCGTGCATCTGCATGCGGAAATTCTACTTGGAGCCATGCTCCCTAACAAGCAATGTGGGACAAATATCAGCATATTCCACACTGTTATAAAATAGTAACTCTGCCCTGAATACACAAGTAGCCCTCCCTCTTTTGCTACATCCCCTCCACCTTCTTTCGTACCTGACAAAAAGGTATGCATTATAACGTCTGTGTTTAACATCTGGTCCGCTACAGGATATTCAGGATGATTTGGAGGCCGATTCACCTTTCCCGACAATCACAAAAGGGATCCAGATTAAAGAAAGGTATGGAAGGATTATCTTCCCAGATTATCCTGTGGTGTAGGGGGCGTATAATCCAATTTCTGATCTACACACAGTCCAAGTGTGAGGGGCCCGAATTCAATTCACAAATATTAAAATGTTAAATATTTACAACCCATACTGTAGTGTGGAGGGGAGTAACGATTATCTCTTAACCTTCATGTTAATGTCGTGTGTGGAAGACCATTAACCAAGAGCCAAGCAAAAGGAGAGTCAAACACAGTTAATTAAAAATTACACCGTCCTAATATATTTTGTAAAAAAACAAATAAAATGTATTTACGCTGGTGAATTCTCACATGACTAACATCAAAGTCTGTGCCTGGTTGTGACCATTATTTTAATCTTAAGGCATACATGTCCACAGATTTTGTGAGGTCTAGGGTTCTTTTTTTTTACATCAGTTATAATTAAAAACAACTCTGCCGAGTGGCTCAGGTGTAAGTGATTCTAACCAACACACTGTTATAGCTTTCAAGACAATAAATCTGTATTTTTACATCTGTTTAGAGAGTTTATTTTCTTCTTCAATTCTGCTCCTGGAGGCCCAGTGCCCAGCACAGTTTGTTGTTCATATTATGGCTTCTTTGCTGGACACTGGTTTAGATGTGTCGCGGTTTTTAAAACTCAGAGGACTACAGATTCAGATTTGGTTTAAGGTCGGAGCCCTTGGAGTGTACTGTTGTAATATTTGCTCTGTCAAGTGAAAGATCGCAGTGTGGAGAGCAGCGCAATATCACGAGGTGACAGCAAAATGATGATGCACCAGTGCCCTTGTCAAGCCCATGGGCAGCATTGGGCCAAGAAAGGTGAGAAGAACAAAAGACAGCCTCTGGGTGGAACAAATCCTCATATCTCATATGGTGGAGAAAGCAGGGCAGTAAAGGACCTGAATAAATCCAAGTGTAAAGTCAAAGGTGCTGGCCACTGGTTTGCAATATGTTCAATATGTTCAATATGTTGGCATGACAATTTATCAATATGTCAATTTATCAATATCAGTATGATCAACAGCAGGATTATATTGGCACTCATAAATATATTTTTACACAGTGTATCTATGCAGAAGTGAAACTAGCACTGCATTCAGTCTGAGAGTGCATAATTTACAACATTCAGCAATTGCGAAAGCAATGCTATGGTTAGGGTTTTGCTGCCTGTGTTATAGCAAAAAGCCCCTTCTGCACATCACAGTTTCAGGAGGAAATGATAACTAAGTGGGGTTAATGAATTAGTGTGCCTTCTGCTGTAGCGTGCATGAATGAAGTTAGTTAATTAAGGCATGTAAGCTCTGTCGTAGCTGTGTACTCGAGTTAGTTTCACTAATACTACTGCAGGCTCTCTGCAGAGGTAAGCAGAAAGAAAGAAATAGCAAGGCCATAGGGCAGGGAAAAAAAACACCCCATTATAAATAGATGCCAAGCAAGAGACTAACCATGACATGCTTCTAACTTGAAAGAAAATGTAGTGAGCTAGTGAATTAGCAAATTAATCACCTGCTGTAATTAGCAGTTAGCCATTACCGTTTTGGTGAACAATGTTATTATGATGTTATTCTTTAGCATGAAAGCATTATAATTTTTGCTATAATTTAGCCACCCACGCTCTCCTCTATGAGCAAATCTTGAATCAAATACACATTCTCCTACTAGTGCATGCAAGTCTCATACACTTGCCACACACACACCCATGCACACGCAAATATACACGCTCACAAACAATTGCGATACACACTTGAGCGCTCAGAATCATAGCCCTGAACATTGAGAGCCCCGCGACCCGCTGGGACAATGACAGAGTAATCTTTACACAGAGAAGACCTCCACACAGCACACGACGAACTACTATTACTCCAACCACTGTCATTATTACAGTATTACTACTGTTATTACCATCATAAACAGCATTACAGCCTGCCGTACAGGCATCATTAGGCCTCCCTCAGCACGCTCAAATGGCACCTCTGGACCTGTAGGTTTCAATCCAGCAGGAAGATGATTCAGAGAGTGGTGTTGGACTGCTGGGAAAGGTCGAACCACTGGATAATGGCGAGACTGCTTTCCCACACTGCTTTTGATACACAAAATGACCTCAACCACCCAAGGAAACCAAATCAACCTATTAATGTCTGCTTCTGACAATTTAGGCTTCTTTTGTTCTCGGAGCTGCCCAGAGCACAAATCGATCGAACTACGGCTCCATTTATCATAACAAATCTAGCCTTTTGGACAAATAGGGCTACTGAGTGTAACAAAACGACAGAAAATACTAAAGCAGAATCAAATACCGAAAGTATGAAAATGATCAAACAAGTGCCGTTGTGAACACACTACAGTACACAGTGTGAACAATGTGAAGCAGTGTGTGGGGATGGTACCTTGCTCAAGAGTCCCAAATGTCCAGGCAACAATTCCAGGAAGAAGAGAGTATTTTCATGCACTTCAAAGCAAGCATAAGCATGCCTGTATTTATGTATGTTTTCATACATGTTTATATGTATGTATTTATTATATTCCAACAGTTAAACTAAAATATAATTTGAACAGGATTATTTCTCCAAGACAAGGTGGGGTAGTACAGTTTTATGACTCATGTTTATGAAGAATTCTCTGTATAAATTACACAGCTACTCAATTTATGCACTGCAAAAAAAAAAACTCACTCCAAAAGGAAAAAATGTGTCAAAATGTTCAACTCCAAAAACCGTTTCTCATTAGTATTGACATTGACATGGGAACTTACAGTCATCCCAGCATAACATCTGAAAACTTTTTTTTAAATCAGTCACACACCTGACTATTGTCGACTTGAACTGAGCCACAGAGAAAACAAGTCAATGATATTTGTCTCCATACTTAGCATAGTATATCCACAGATTGATCTGCACAGGTTCATAAGATAAAGGGTAATTTTCTATTTTGTCTTTTATAGACGGTGAAAGTTCTTTTTTCGTGCATTCCTAAAAAACAACCAGTTTAGGACAGGATTAAAACACTGAGAAACTGAAGGTCAACAGGTCAAAATCATCAGAGATAAGTGTATGTGGGCTGAGTGTTTTTGAAGAAACAGTGGTAGCTGACTGACACTGATCATTATATCTATGCCACAGTGTGGGCTGTCTGACTTCACACTGAAAATATCGCAACAGTTAATTGATTGGTGCCTGAGGTTTAATAAAAATCACATGCAAGTATATTGTAAATCTAATATTACTCATAATTCAAAAACTGACAGCAGATCTGAAATCAGCATGAAAAGTGTGTTGTGGTTTCTGATGATTCCAGTTTTTTTTTTGACCTGTGTTTTTATTCTTTTCACGTGTGTTTTTGGCAGCCCTTCTTCTCCTACTGTTTTTGAAATATGGCCAAAATGTCCATTAATATCCGTGTACTTAACCTTTTGATTGGTTGATCAGGGGCTGAGTATTAATCAATATCAAAAATCGATTTTTGAACTTGAGTTACCAATATATAGGGAGAGAGAGAGAGGATGGTCGAATCACCTTTAATAATTGTTTTGCAGACTCTCGAGCCTGTGATGTCATGGCTAAGGAAGCTAGAAAGGGGCAAAAGACAGAGAAACAAAGACACACAGCAGACACATGTACAGACTTCAAGACACTAAACTTCAGGTCAGTTATAAAAAAAGATATGTCCTTTTTATTTTAATAACAAAATGTTATAATAATGTGACGCTTGAGTCCCAAATCTATTAACAAGAAATCAAACACATTTTACACATTTGCCATTTGTCCGAACTGTAGCAATATTACTGTTAACTTGTATGTTCACTTAAACAATATTTTAAAATTACATAGTTACAAATATTTAATAAGTAATATTGCATCGTTCTGTTTTCCCACTAAGGGCGATAACGTTACCCTACATCTGAAACCACTCTACTTTTTTCACAATATCTTACCAAAAATATCACTGCACCAATTAGATCACAACACAATTATCTGTCACACACCATAACCAGAAAATAACCAACCAGCCTCACAAATCAGACCCACACTATATAGCAACAAATATCTATTACATCCAAAGGCAATTAAAGACAAAGAAAAACCTTGTGATTGGGACCCATGGGCCAACAATGCTATATGCTTATGTAAAATACAACAACAAACTAAAGCCTCGAGGTAAACAAGAGTTTACACAAATAATCACCAGGACACTTTGATCTACCTCCGTGTTATTTTATGTGCTGTTCTATTTATCTTTAAGGTCGGGACTTTAGCTGTACACATATCCCCCATGTAAATATGAAAATGACTGTATATTTGATGACGTGCAGCTCTTGTTTTGCAATGACACTTCAAATAACACATTTAGTGTGACCAAATAAGGTAAGCACCTTCCAGTAGGAAGACTTCTTTCACCTTCTGCCTATATTTAGGCCCCATCTGGTGAACATCCTTACCACTAGATTGCTTTTCCACAAGAAAATGTGGTTGCATGATTGTTATGGTCACTGTGATTGTTACTAGGTGGTTGCTATGGTTTTGCTAGGTGGTTACACTGGCACTTCATATGGCTCTTAAGGTGTAGCTAGCCGTTTGCTATGGTAATTATATTGATTGCCTTGGGGTTGCTAGGTGATTCCTGCAATGTAGCTGCCCAATTGTTGGTTTCTATCGTTTCACAGACAAGTGTCGCTTTCACTTCACAAGGGTTATTGTAAAAACATTGGTCAAAAAGACCAAAAATAGTTGCTCATAATGAAAGGGATGCTAATAGTTTTGACCAATGAGCTGAGTACCCAAACATTTGCCCTTCAGTCAGATTTTAACCTACCAACTCTAGTGACACTTCGCATTTGCATTGACATTTACATTCACGGTATTTAGCAGAAGCTTTTATCCAAAGCAAGTGTCATTTCCTACCTGGAGCAACTTGGGGTTATGGGTCTTGCTCAAGAACCCATGACCTCTTGCTCTCAAATCAGTGATGCTCTCTCTGTCTCTCTCTCTGTCTCTGTCTCTCTCTCTCTTCCTGTCTGTCTGTCTGTCTGTCTGTCTGTCTGTCTGTCTCTCTCTCTCTCTCTCTCTATGTCTCTCATTCTTGCACAAAAAGTTTGTGGTGAAACATTCACTCTCGACTGGTACCAAACCAGCAATGTTATTATCCCCTCACCCAATGCATCTCATTTAACCACTCATTGCCATGCCATTTATGGTTAAAGATGGCTCAAAATTAGTGGAACGAGACATGGATCCATGTGTCCTAAAAATATGTCTATAATTATAATAATAATAATACAATTTAAAATGAACAGTAGTGTGATTGTGTGAGCAATCTCTATCATTATTATTACTATTATTATTATTATTATTATTATTATTATTATTATTATTATTATTATTATTATTATTATTAAGCTTCAGTAATGATTGTAATACCCACATTTCTAACATTTCACAGACATTAGCCTACATCTGTAGTCATGTTTCTCCATGTCCACAGGCAGATCAAAATAACAGCACCAATGGGAGTGCCTTACATCAAGCAGCTTCAGATAGCAGTTAAAGCGTTAGGCTTGTCAACCACCAAGAAAGATAATAAAAAAAAAAAGATGAATGAATTTGGTCTGAGTTTAAAAAGAAAGCCTTTAGTAATTGAATTAGCTATGGAGTTATTACTCATAAGTGCTGTAAGTCTTTGTAACTCTGTTTTAATATTTGAAGAGCACAGCCAGGAGCCATGCTCACATCTCTGGAACACAATCAGATATTTTTCAAAGATATGTACATTATGATGTTTAATAAGGACTTGCAGGAAAAGCACCTGCAAGACAGTCAGTAGTCACTGACATGGGGATAAAAATGACAATCCTTAAAGCCCTTAAGATATTCATATTGAGTTTTCGATGTATATTTTTCCCATTGCGTTTCAACCCAGTTTCGTATGCTGCATGTTTCATCTGACTGTCAGCTGGGATTCCAGCAAAGAAAGCAAAAAGCAGTGTCTGAAGTAAATGTTTTTTTCAGTAATACTATGTCTTCAACGCAAGTTTACCAAGCCTTCTCTAAAGTTTGTGTCCAACTGACCAGAGGCTCTATAACTAAAATAGGTGTGCCATCATAATGTCTTGGTCATGGTTCAGCCGAACCCAGTACTATAGAATCTCTCGAATGTTACAGAATTAATGAGAGGTATTTCTCAACCTTACATATTTTAACCAATTTCCAAAATTAAATCAAATTGTTTCCAAGTGTTAGAGTTTGCCTTTCACTTCACTTTCTAACCAAATTCTCCTATATAAAAACCTTTCATGGTGGCTCCAGAGAAAGGGACCTACCATGCCAAACAACAAATCAAACCCATGAAAGCACTCACAGTGATCAACAAAATGAGCCTGAAAATGGCTTTAATGGTCAACAAAGATTGAGCGAGCTTGTTCAGAAAATAGGCATTGGTTCAACTTGCTTTGATCATTACAAATAACATTGAAAAGGATCATCTTAAAATAAAAGATAAACGGTGTCTCTAGCATCAATAAAATGTATAATCAGGCCAGGAAGTATTTTCTGTCATGGTCTGAACTCTGTCTGGACTCAGACCTCTTTGGACTAGTCTTGATCTTGGAGTTGTCTTGAATTCGACAAAGCTGGTCTTGACCATAACTCTACTAGTTCATAAGTTTAAAATATTCCAGTAATTCTATTGCAGAAGTGAAAATTAAACTATGCTTTAAAATGTACTTGTGGCATGTTTTATAGTCTCTGTATTGTCTGTTTGTATCTTGGTATCAACACTGACTCTGCTTGCATTCTGGTTGCATATATCATGGGGATCTTAACCTATATCTTTAAACATGCAGTAGCTAAGGACAGTGAACAGCAAAACACTTTCTGAGTCACTCTGGACATGAGTGCCCACAAAATGGCATACAGTAATTCTGTATGGAGGAGATGAGAAGAAAGCTGACTCCATTTGCGGTTCAATGAATTGTTGAACCGACAGATTCATTGAAATGGATGGTCTCAAAGAATCAGTTCAGGAAACTCAACTTGCCATTACTGATGTGCCCCATCCCCCTCCCCCTTTTTACCCTTCTCTCTTTAATGATTATGATTTGAATCAATCATCAGCCTGGCACTTTCCTTGGGGTGGAACCCACCCTGTCCCGTCGGATCGCGTGTCAACTGCTATTGAGCAGCGGGGCGAGCTGCCATGGCAGTGACCCGTGGCGCTGTTAGTCCCAATGCCACGCGTCTGAGTGCCAGCCACGGCCTTAATTACACTTGATTACCTGCTGTCACCCTTTGCGGACCGCCGGCCGGTTGGAGGGGGAGCCACAGTATGATAGCACAATTAGTCTCACCAGGGAGAACCCCACGGACCAGAAGCTGTTGCCAGCCGGTTACGCCATCCTGTCGCCTTTTAGACAATTGTCTCAAATTAACGTCAAGAAGGAGGGGGTGGAGGCTCTTTGATGGTCTGAAACACTTCAGTAATGACAAATAAATGGACCAAAGTGGAGAGGGTGGTTGTTGGATCTTGTCCCCCTCTAGAGACTCAATATGCCTCGGTTTTCCATTAGGGGATCCAGAAGGACCCCGGTGTTTATTTAAGACTGGAGACAAATTTTCAAAGATGTCAGAAACAAAGTTTGAAACATTTATTAAAGGAATAGTTTCTTGAAAGATCATAGTTGTGTTATTTTCCCAGTTCTCCAAATATAACTGTTTGGTCTAAATAATAATAATTAATAATAGTATACTTTGCTACTAAGTCTTATTCAAGTTGTTTACATATAAGCAGTTTCCTCCGATATGAGTAAAGTTTTCTGATTCTGATTTACACTATATTGCCAGAAGTATTCGCTCACCTACCTTTACACGCATATGAGCTTCAGTGACATCCCATTCTTAATCCATAGGGTTTAATATGACGTCAGCCCACCTTTTGCAGCTATAATCGCTTCATCTCTTCTGGGCAAGCTCTCCACAAGGTTTAGGAGTGTGTTTATGGGAATTTTCGACCATTCTTCCAGAAGCACATTTGTGAGGTCCGCTCTAATTCATCCCAAAGGTGCTCTGTCGGGTTGAGGTCAGGACTGAGGGCAGGCCAGTCAAGTTCTTCCATACCAAACTTGCTCATACATATCTTTACGGACTTTGCTTTGTACACTGGTGCACAGTCTTGTTGGAACAGGAAGGGACTGTCCCCAAACTCCCCAAACTGTTTCCACAAAGTTGGGAGCATTAAATTGTCTAACACCTCTTGGTATGCTGAAGCATTCAGAGTTTCTTTCACTGGAACTAAGGGGTCAAGCCCAGCTCCTGAAAAACAACCCCACACCATAATCCCCCCTGCACCAAACTTCACACTTGGCACAATGCAGTCAGACAAGTACCGTTTTCCTGGCAACCACCAAACCCGTAATCGTCCATCAGATTGCCAGATGTAGAAGCGTGATTCATCACTCCAGAGAACAGCTCCAGAGTCCAGTGGCGGCATGATTTACACCAACTGCATCCGACGTTTTGCATTGCACTTGATGATATGTGGCTTGGATGCAGCTGCTCAGCCATGGAAACCCATTCCATGAAGCTATCCACGCTGTTCTCGAGGTAATCTGAAGGCCACATGAAGTTTGGAGGTCTGTAGCAATTGACTCTGCAGAAAGTCAGAAACCTCTGCACACTATGTGCCTCAGCATCTGCTGACCACACTCCGTCAGTTTACGTGGCACCACTTCCTGTCTGAGTTGCTGTTGTTCAGCTGACTGTGGAACATTGAGTAGTGAGGAAATTTCACGACTGGCCTTGTTGCACAGGTGGCAACCTTTCACGGCCCCACACTGGAATTCATTGATCTCCTGAGAGTGACCCATTCTTTCACAAATGTTTGTAGAAGTATCTGCATGTCTAAGTGCTTGAAGTTATACATCTGTGGCCAAGGAAGTGATTGGAAGACCTGAATGTAATTGTTTCGATGGGTGAGTGAATACATTTGGCAATATAGTGCATTTAATAACATTCAGCTTTGATCTTGAATCTATTTTTACTTCTTCACTTAAAGATTAGCAGTTTACTTCAGTTAAAATCAGTTTGTAAATTGTTTATTCATTTAGTTTTATATTATAAAATAATGGTTAATGTAATCCCAAAAAGGCTTGCATGTGCAAAACAGTGTTTTTTTTATAAACCTGGACAAAAGTCCAGACAAAATTACAGCGTGAGTCAAGTTTTTACACACATTTTGGTAAGTAAGAGTAAGTAAAACACTGTTTTTAATCTACATTAGCCTCATAGCTCTGAAACAAACTGCACCTACACTACCAAACTACACCAATGAGCTACATTCAGAATAAAAAGAAGGCTCCAAAAACTGCATTTTTGTTCAAAAATGTCATTTTAGTCTTGTATGTTTGAGGCTGTCATTGGTCTGATCTTCTCATCGTTTTGCTAGAAAGCAGCATTATCTCAGGTATCAAACCCCAACCATGTTAACGAAGGCCCTGAGCCTGCTGTGTGAAACTGTATTAGAATAATGAACAGCCCCGGTACATATTTGATGCAACGCACACTGCCCAATCTTAATGCATGCCTCTGCAATAATTAGTTTTGATTACTGATATTGACTTCTCTGATAAGAGGATTTGTTTAATGCGCTGCTGGGCTGAACTCATTCTCATTCTGGTTATTATTTCGTGCTCACATTTTTGGCTCCCCCCACACTATTCCAAGTTTTCATACGGCTCTTATGAAAACTAATTGCTAACCTTTTATGCCACTAATTGTTAATTGCTTTGGCGTGTGATTCAACCTCACGGAGTAGAACAACAGATGCTGTCACGATTGTTCCTCTTACTAGTAGCATGCTTTTGCGACCTAGTTCAAAGACCGATATACGAGCTGCTTATTCAAAAGCTTGAATCTGTAGGGGCGTGTGTTTGTTTGAGATGTCTACTTGTGGTTGTGCTGTGATGGCAGGCCTGGTTGGGTGAATCTGGACTTTTTCTAACAACCTGACATACAACATCAGACATATTCTAAAAAATGACTGCTTTACAAATGTGCATTTCATTTTTAGGTTTCAGCAGTGCCTGCTGACACTTCGAATAACTGATCCTCCGCTGTACAAAAACCATTTCCTTGGCAGTGAATTCCATGATTGGGCTCAAATTCATTCCTTACATCTTATGGTGACTTGCCTTTTTCTGAAAAGGATCCAAAATGGATGGTTATTTCAGAGTCTGACTTGAAACTTCTTTTGCACTATTGAACTCATGCATCTAATTAAAAGAAAAAAGTAGATGATCACCAACGCAGTACAGATATAGCAGGATTTACACTGTGATTAAATCACCCAAGGCTATTGTCAACTCTTTATTCTTTTATTTCATAGCACTCAACCCTTATAGCCTACTGTAAGAGATTCAGAGAAAACATCCCAACAGATATAGTTAACCCTTGGTATACGAGCTGCAAGGATCTGTGCCGGAAATGGCATCTTCGTTATATAGTCAAACAGCTCCTTATATGGAAGTTCCCCCAGTTTGATGCTGGAGGTGTCAGCTGAACTTTGTTTGGTGTTCCTATTTCACATGGAATTTTAAAAACTTGTGATAATAATAGCCACTACTGAGGTTATAAAAATGATGCCACACACAAAATTACATAAAAAACAAAAATGAACAAATTTCTTTTATTTGAGAAAA
Source organism: Brachypetersius altus (assembly GCA_037974465.1). NCBI lineage: Eukaryota > Metazoa > Chordata > Actinopteri > Characiformes > Alestidae > Brachypetersius > Brachypetersius altus. Next base: position 19,163 of record JBBPDB010009123.1, on the reverse strand, counting down.
AACACTAGATCTTTAAACCCAGGGAATCTTTAAAGATAGTCTTCACCCACAAGTGGGAGGGGAAAACCCAGAGAGGGAGGGGGTCTGGAGAGCGGCAAAGTAGCGGCGCGCCGAGAGAAATAGCAGCAAACGGCAAGTGTTTGAGAATAAGAACGTTTATAATTTGATGGTCCTGCTAACACAGCTTCAAAGAAAAGCTTTCACATCTCTGGGCCCATACATTTCATAAGCTACAACATAGACCACCATAGACAAAGATGCAAACTGCATGAGGAGCATAGATTGACTGATTAATTGCAGCATTGTGAACCTACTATCTGTTGATAACTATTGGATGGGGTAAAGGCTGATCATTGTAAGAGTTTTCTATTAAGCTTTGCAGACTGAGGCTCGACTTGGCTTAAAAATCCAACACTATATTGCTATCAAGATGATAATATGTGTTCACTTTGCTCCCAGACTGAATTAAGCTGGTTTAAGTACATCTTTATTCGATGTTGTCATAGCCTTTCAAACGGCCATTGATCTGGCCAAGACCATGTAAAATTTTTTATACTATCTATGTGTTGGAGGTAACATGGCACAAAGGGATATGTTGCAATGAAGTAGTGACTATTTCCTCAGAAAAAGTCCTGAATTCTTCTTCTTTCTTTTCTTCTTCTTCTTCTTTTTCTTCTTATTATTACAAGCAATATTGTAAATAAAGACTTGATCCTGTTAATATAGAACATAAACAGCTTTGAATTAATTGTTTGACTTCATATTCAGTTAATATATAATAATCACATTATTACTCTACAATTACATAACTATGCTTGAATAGCTTAGCATAATGAAAGTAGCAGCTTGTGAATTGGAACCCCATATCGCCAGCTGTTGAGGGAGTGATGGCCCCTCTGTAATTTCCTTTGTCTGCTTGTGTGCTTGCTCAGTTGCATGGAAGTGAATGAAGGGAGATTAAAATTGTGTCTTTTGTGTTAGCCTTCTAGTGTAGGGGGTTGTCTATCTTCCCACGTCTTTGTGAAGGACAGCAGAAGACTGTATGAATGCGTGTGTATGTATGTGTGAGAGAGAGGGAGAGTGAGAGAGAGAGAGAGAGAGAGAGTGTGTGCATGTGGACTGTTGAGTAGGTTTTTTCCCCTAATATCCTCTTCTCTGTGTGGTGCTCAAGTTGGCGCTGTGGGACAGGCCTGCTGCTGTCAGTCACCCAAAGCTTGCTGAGCCTTTGGGCTGCAGCCCCCCACCCCACAAACCCACCCCCACATCTTCTCTCTCTCTCTTGCTCTGATATGCTCAGCTGTTGTCGCCACTCAGGCCCTGAGACCAGGTCGCTGCAGTAATGCTATACTGCCCTTTAACCAAGGGAAGCGTCAAACTTCCTGGCTAAAATAGCAAAGCACGCTGTCGCTTTGGCACCTGCCGTCTCTCTGATCACCTATAAAACAAACTCAATAGACAAACTCAACCAGATTTCCCATTGCTTTAAAGTCAATCCGTCAAGACATTGGCATCTTCAGTTTTGAAGCTTACGTGGCTAATAGGTAATGGTGGCTTGTGGCTAACACATTAGCATCATGTAACCGCGTGATTATATCATGCTCTTATGTCATACAGTGTCAGAGCAACTCTATTAGCAACCCAGCATAGTTTTGGGGCAGATGTGTGATCTCTTATTAGCCTTGCAGCTCCAATGCAAATCTAAAGAAGCAAGCATCAGGAATTGGGTCTGTGACACTATTGTAATCATACTTTGGTAGTTCTAACAGCTTTTCTTGTTATTTGCCCCCAACATGGGCCCCCAAGTTCAAAATGGTTCATTCACCATGCATTAGGCGCTATGCACCATTGATAGAAAATAATAAGGCTTCATGTGCAATTTCACTACTTGTATCAATATTTCTTTTATTACTTTATATTACTACTGTTCTCTACAATAACATACTCCAAACAACACTGTGCGTTGGCAGATTTCACTTAACTGTGTTACTTGAATATTGTCACGCGGGCTGTGCACGAGAGTGAGGCGAGGCACTGAGCAGGTTCCATTAGATGGTATTTTTATTATAAATGACACAGACTCTACAACTAACTAAAACAAAAAGCCACAAGGGGCTAACAGAAACAAAGCTATAGATAGGAGACACAAGAAGCAGGGAAGGTGAGACACATTGTGAGGGATAACCAGCAACTAGAACATAAATTCAAAGCACTTAAATACACTGACAAACCAATCACAAATCCCAATCACTTATACTAAACACAAGACAGCTGACAAGGCGAACACAAGACACAGACATGAATACAAAATGTCAAAATAAAAGTCTCTATAACCAAACTCTAAGTGCGGCCTCCCGTGGCCGCTCGGCAGACGTAACAAATATAGTATTTATACTCAGCATTTCTGAACATTGCATAGTGTATTTTCATATTAAGGTTTTATATTTGATATTGTTCTTGTCTCTGTGTCCCTGTGCAGACATTGCATAAGCAATTTCCTCAGAGATCAATAAGGTTTTGGATTTGCATTATTACTCATAATAAGGCACAATCAAAAGTTTGTTAAGACTCTCTTATGAAAATGATTGATCACTTAAATTCCTGTCTGAAAATGGTAAAGTAATTGTGAAATTATAATGACCAGGAACTGGTCATTATAATCTGTAACCTTAAAACAGCTCTTATTGTTTGGGCCACTGTAAAAGCCATGAAATTGCAAATCGACTTCTTTCAAAGTTTTTAGCCTTTAATTAGTGATGACTAAAAGTTTAGAATATGGATTTTATGAGTCACTTATTAAAATCGTATTAGCTCTGAACTCACTTGACTTTGTAGGACTGATGTTATACACTGATAAGACGCAGATGCTTAAAGCATGATGAGGCCTTAAAAGTGTTTGTGTGTTATTAGAACTTTATATTTGCTGGTAATGCTGGTAATTTCTGTTCATGCCTAATTAGTTTAGCATTTTCATTTAGCATTCATTATGTAATTATAATGCAAGGTCAGTAAACCATTCAGAGGTGTTTACAAGACCTTGATCCCAATAAACTCCCAATAAGTGTCAATTAAAATAATGCTTATTTGCTTTCTTGCCCAATCCTCTCTTGAAAAGCGCCCTCAGGACACATGCAAATGCGAAGCTGCTAATCTTCCTCTGCTGTCAAATATAAACACCTGTAACACTTCCTTTTCCGAATGCTTTTGAAAAAGCATGTCATTACACACCTCATGGGTCATGGGTTACATGGAGGCCTCACGGCTCCTCGAGGTGTATTTTAAGCCCGGCCTGAAATAACAGTCATTACTGAGAGGTGAGCCACCGCACTGCCTGAACTTGAGTCTAGGAGCACAAGCCATTTGCAAATGAATATATTTTCATCTCATAAAAATCGCCTTCTTTTACAGCGTCTCATGTGTGATACAGAATGTCACAAACCATTAATGTTAAATGTTAAAGATTGTGCAAACAGGCTCTACTCAGCTGATGAAATGTTTCCATTTGATACGAAATGTCACTAAGTATTAATTTTCAATGCTAGGTTTGCTCGGATACGCCCCAGAAGTGGAGGACTTTTCTTTGCGCCACTCTTCAGTATGGATGTAAGTGGATGATGACTTTTTTTTTTTCAGTAGAGCCGGTCTTTGGTGAAAAGCCTTCATTCATAAATCCCTTTACTGGCCATTTATTAGGGTCATCTGTATGCTGAACGCTTGCAGTAGGCTGGGAGTGCCAGCTGTTATGTATGTGCACACACACACACACACACACACACACACACACACACACACACACACTCATTCACACCGTCATTCCCCATATGCTGTTATGATCCCTTCAACAAGCAGGACCATAATGATTCACATTTATGGCGGTAGGACATTTTTTTCCTGCACTGTTTGAGTCTGAGTTTTACATCAGTTTGAGTGACACTTGGTTTCTTATGATGCTTTAAGTCATTGCTATAAAGCAACATGCAGCCTTTTGACACAAATCCACATCCAACAGGGGCCACGGAAAGCAAACAGACCACAACTATATATTGTGTACTGTTGATATGGTGTGTGGCCATCGTGATAAACACTTTGCTGCTGTTGCTCTGCCGCCACACGACTCCTGGTTGAGTTTTAAGCACTTGTTAGGACTTTAGCTGCTCTGTATTGTGGAGTACTTCAGCATTAGAGCAGGTGTTCACATTTTATGGCTTTTTTTGGGGCCTGAAAGAGCTCTCAATAGCTTAGCAAACCCTGCTGCAGGTCCAGGACCAGCAAATTAACAGAGGGAGTCAGTGACCAACACTGTTATGGGAATGATTTCATGCGTATTCACCTTTAACCAGAGTGTGTGTGTGTGTGTGTGTGTATGTGTATGTGTGCATGCATAGGTGCCATGTATTTAGCTCTTTAGACCCAATTCTGCCTGATTATGGAAAACACAAGCCTTAATAATAATAACAACAACAACAACAACAACAACAACAACAACAATAATAATAATAGAAACAACAACAGAAATAATAATAACTAATAATTAATTAAAATAATCAAAACCTAAATATTCATATTAGACTATTAGATTCAAACACCTTCACATGTGTGTATTTTTCTTAGGATGTGTGTGGGGTCTATTCATAATAAACCAAGCCTTCCTCTCTTCCCCTTTTCTTCCCCCTTTATCATTACTCACTAATGCCACTTATTAAAAGCCACTTAAATCAAATAAGATCATTGGCTTCTACGGTTTCAATGGGACCTGGCAGGGAAATTGGATACCTCTCTTTTTAATTCAGTTGAAATGCTTCTCATTGGCTTTAATTTGCTCCGTTACTATCGTCAATATTTGGCCCATGGCTACCCAGTGGCTTTGGCATTAACTGAACAATAAAATGCCGTGTTCACACATAGCAAGTGATTTTGAGCTGCTAAAGTTGCCCTGGAGCAGCACTCAACTCCAAGAAGTCCTTTTCTTCAAACTGGAGCAGAGTTTTTCATTGGGCTGGGGGGGAAATTTGCCCCAATCATTCTCTTCTCAGATTTCATATTTCAGGATGGGACTACTTGTATACCCAACTTAATTAATTACTTTATTCATTATTTATTAATTTATTGATTTATTTGATAATGTAATACACCTGTACACCACTAAATTGTGCACATTTGTCAGTTGTAAGAGAGTTATCCATTCAAGTATTCTAAAAATGCTGTGACATTAATGGATATGACACAAGCTACAATAATAGTAATACAACCCAGTGACCTCTGATTACTCTAGTAACAGTCAGTTACAAAGCACTAATTCAGCTGCTATACCCACACTGTATAACCTGTGTGGCATGATTCAGCTAACAGGCTAATATGCTCCTCCAGTAATATTCAGCTTGAATTTCAATGGTGTTCTCAGGTCACTGTGAAACTACGGGAGGGAAACAGTTTAAATGTCTGTTAGTAAGACTGTCTTATTATTAAATAGCATCAAATCCACGGTGGGAAAATTAAAGCATACCAAATGTATCTATTTTTGACTGCCATTGCCCACAATACCTGAGAATATTGGCCTGTTGCAGTGTACGTAGAGAGTCAGCGTCCTTTTCAGCTCCTTGCCCTCGGCGTGACAATAAACCAGCATACATATATATTGGCATGCTTTACATATATATTGGCATGGATTTGAGAAAGATAGATAGATAGATAGATATTTAGATGTGTGTGTATATACATACTTCTAAAGTGTTTTAGAAAGCAATCTTGTTAACTGACAGTATGACCTATTTGTTGCCCTCTTCTGTGACAAATGAATGTTTTAATGTTTTTAATGTTTTACACATGACTGTTTTAAACCTCCTTTAAGTTATTTTTTCAATTTACTCATTTCTTTGAACTCTTTTCTATTGTATTCTTTTACTCTGCTTCTTATTTGTCAGCGTTCTGAATGACCTCTGTGAATGAAAGGTGCTATAGACAGTTGCCTTGTCTTGAATGAAGTTCACTGATCCCTGGACTGCTAGCCTCTGTGACAGTGTGTATGCGAGGCTGGTTCTTGCCCCAGATTACAGTATGCAACCAGCGCCTCGCAACGTGAGCCAAACATCACGGTAACCGTGGGACTGCGAGCATATTTTTCACTTCTTATTTGGGACATGAAATGTGCTGCTTTGCGTTAGCCGGGAAGGCAGAAAGTCATTACTGGCTAAACAGAGGGAAAATGAGGTGCGCTTGCTGCACATCTCATGCACCCATGTGTCAGCTGTGGTCACGCATTCTGTTATTTTAAACAAATTCCTTCTTCATGCCTCATCTGCGTCGCAAATTAGATGGGCTGATCCGATTTCTGCTCTGCCGCCCGCCAGGATATTGGTATTAATTGTCAGCAGAGTCCCCTCCTGTCCCCATTCATGTTTTCCTCTCCACTCTCTGAGGACTCCATATCGGTATAGTCATGGGTTTTAGTTGGACCTTTTGTTTGTACTTTTGGTAATTAGCACTGATTGGGGCTTTGCTAGCAAGCCCACACTTTGCTGCCAATCCTGTCCCAAATCAGCATTAATGATTTCACTGATCCGATGCTGCACGGAGATCCTCAAGAGAAAAGGCTTTACCTTCGTTAGCTTAGAGCATCTACTGCTCAAGGTAACATCGCTAGCCTAAGGAGCAGCTTAATGCCAGCCTGTGTCAAATTAGCATGCGGCTGCTCTTCCTGGCCCCGAGCGTCTATCAAATATTCTCCAACAATTCCAAATTAGTATCCCACTCCAACCTACGAGCTTTGCGTCTTCGCAGAGGCCTCATTTGTGAACTTTAACGCCAGGTTACTGAAAACTCGCTGCCACTTAGCGCACTAATGTCAAACTCGCTTGAGGGAAGGTGTATAATCTCAGCTGTGGGGTGAGCGAGTGTGTGTGTGCTTGGGATTGATAAATAGACACTGGCCTATTTTTGAGAGTACCAGTTTGGTGCTCTTCAGGGAGATGTGTTGGGCTCCCCGTGACTCACTCGCTGCATACGAAGGAGCTAGCATTGGGCCTCGGCTTCTGCTTCTCGCTTCCCTAACTGGCAATTACGTTTCCAGACTCCTGACACCACAGTACGTCACCCAGGCTAGCAATTTACACTCGTGGAGAGCAATTAAAATATATTGTACTTCAAATGAGGGACTCCGGCTCGTCTGCGTTCTACTCACTTTGTGATTTATTGTTTGTTTAGATGAAGGTCTTGCTCACTACTGAGACTGGTTTGAAGTATTGTGGTGAGGCAGGCGAGGAGAAACTCCACAGCTTCAGTAGAGGAGTTGGTTTATTTCCACAGTGAGGGCTAATAAAGTATCATAAGGCCTTTGAAAAAAGGACGCTGCCTGTCTAAATGTGATGCCACAGGCCAGTCCAGCATGACGATCCCTGGGAAAAAAAAACAAACAGAGAGGCCAGTGTTCTCAGCTGTGTTCTGTGCAGTGCCAGGCAATGGCTTAGACGCATTTAGCATACTTTTCATATTCTGATCTAAAAGCCTGGTGCTTAAAAACTGTTTCCAAGAGAAATGAAAATGTTTACCACTGTTTAGATCACTGCATAATTCCATATGTGTAAATTCTAGGCGAAGTAAAGACTTGAAGAATTATGTCTCATTACTATACTTACAGCCTTATACGAACACCTTTTGTCCAATACTTTTGTGAAAATAAGTACATCCTCTATGTAAAACACACACACACACAAAACCCACACAAAACAGAACCAACAAACAAACAAAAACATGGAATGGAACTTTTCAAGAGAGGGAAAATATGCCCTTTCATCATGAAATGTTCAGTGTAAAGAACAGCTGGTGTATTTAAACTGAAAACCTGAGGGTAGGGAATATTTCCAACTGCCACTAACACAATGCAGAGTCATTTCCAAGTCAGTACATGTGCATGTACATGATTCTGCAAGTGTGTCCATAGGCATTTGTATACAGGTTCTGTGGATTATTGAGCAGTAGCACTTTTGTTCACTAGAGGGATTTAGCAAGAAAGTTTCTGAGCACAAGAAGCAAACTAATGGCACTTTTTCCTCAGACACTAGGAATACCACAAACAAATGAATACCACAAATAAAGTGGCCCATACACCGAGGCTGCTCGATGGTAGAGCCAAATGCAGGCTGCAGCTGAGCAACTGCATCACTGCTTCTTTATTGGTTGAAATATTGTCTGCACAAAAAGAAAACAATAAAGAAAAAAACTAACAACTGGAAAATTAACGAGGTACAAGCAGGACTGTCTGTCACAAATTCATCTTTAACATTGTGAGAAACAAGTTTTCATCACACGGATATAGAATGCAGAGAAACAATTCAAAACTCAAGCGAGACTATAAATGAGAAAATATCACAATAACAAAAGCAGTGCTGGCAGAACATTTCTCCGCTGGTTCAAATTCATGGACACAATTTTGGGATGACCGGCCATAAACCGTGGAGAGAGAATAGCGGTGTCAGGAATCAGATGGTGCCGAATGCCACTAAACTCTCAGACACGCCCAATTACTACTCTACAGCCTTCACTGTTTCCAATGAAAAAATAAAAGTGCAGAAACTTTATGAACGTCCCTTGTGCCACTGAAGTACCGCACGGTTCCTGTCCACCTATAGAAAAGTTCTATAAAACATTATGGAAATACTTAAGAACACATTGCGTAGGTTTTATTTTTATAAAGGTTTGGGAAGAAATGCTAAGATAATGTTCAGTGCCGACCTCAATCATGTCAAACATGTCTTTGAATAGTAACCGAATATTTGAGGACTACTTTACTTCGACCAATTTCAATCTTTTCGACTTAATAGAGAACGATTTGATGGCCTGGAGGGATAAAAAAGGGGTCCAAAGGGAAGCAGTGAGACTTTTCTTTGATCTGAATTATATATAATAACATTCAATTTTGAATTAATGAAATAAGGAAGTCTTGGAAGCGATTTGGAATGACTGTTTGATTGAATGACAGAGCTGAATGGAAAGCACAAAACGAGGTTTTAGAGGTATTTTTAGAAGCTTCAGTCATGAGGGTGTTGAGACAAGTTTTATTGTTCAATAAACAAGGGCAGACTCAGATGCTGAAATTATTGTCATTATTGACTCTGTGATGTATAGAATTGCTTCTGATTTGAAGCCACAGTCTGTGCACGAGAGGCCAGTTAAAACATAATAATACATAAATAAAAAACATGACTATGCAACTGAAACACCTAAAACTTTAGGTATGGCCCAAAATATCAGTTTGGTCATCATTAAGACGAGAGACAACCCTGGAGAACTCTAGCAATGGGGAAGAATTCTGTAGAGAATGACCAAAGATTTTTTTTCAGTTGTATAGAAAAACCCTGGAACCAGATCAAAAACACTCTCCAGAGGGGAGGCTAAGACGTGTCAAAGACCGCCGTATTCTGAAAACTACACTTGCAGACCCTCAGGGGTACATCATATGATGCAAATGGCTTGCAAGGCTCAAGCCCCTTGTGCAGTTGTTCAAAAGTACCTAAAAGGGCTTCTATAGTTTGGAGCAAAACCTTACAGACAGACAACATGTAAACTGAACTAGAGTGATGGGCAACAACAAGAGGAGCGAAAAAAGGGGAACCACCCATGAGCTGAAGCCGTGTTCCTCAACTCTGCTCGAAGTGTACCCCTGTCTGACTCTAAGGTCTAAGACTACAAAAAATTCTTTCTACTTAGTCTGAAGAGATTTTAGACAAAGGCTTTTCCATCCTTTCGACAGAAAATGCAAAGTGTGATGGTGTGCTGGCTATAAATCCAGTGTTTGGAGAGACCCACACTTTGGTTTTACTGGCAAAAAATGTTTGTGTTTTTAAAAAATCTATGCACCATGGATTTGGACCAGCAGTGTTCTGATTCAATGAGTGGTCTCTTAAGGAAGGCTGAATATGTAGCTGCATTCAAGCTGATTTTTAAAACTGAATCCACAATAGTCTAAACTCACTAGTCTTTTTATGAGCCTGTTGTGTTTTTTGCTCTGTGTTTGTTTCTCAGTATTTGTCCCTGTCTCATACACACGCTCTCACTCCAACACACATTTTAAAGGTGACTCGACCACAAAAATCGATATACTCAGCCCCTGGTCAACCGATCAAAAAGCTGAATATGCGCTTACTACAATGGATATCAGTGGATGCTTTGATGTTGGAACCATGCTAATATTTAAAAAATGTAGGAGGAGAATAGTCGCAAAACTCTAACCATAAAATGAACAATAATAATAATAATTATAGAAACCTTAACATTAATGTGATGTCTGATGAGGTATAATGCAACTACTCAGAGTTTCAGAGCTTCTTCTAAAGGCTTTGTAGATCTAAAGCCCTTGTACAGCTGTTCCAGAGCACCCCATAGGATTATGGTGCTGCTCCATTAAAATTAAACAAGCAGTTGCTTTTCACTGCACATTGAGATTCATGGCTATGTTGTAGAAAACATGTATGCTTTTCAGGCAGGAAGCAGGTATTTGTGCATGACACCTGATGCAAAAAGACTTAGCACATCTGATCCTGACTGTCTAAAGCTGTCTGGTGCTCATATCCAAGACTAACTGTATAAATAATCTCAGAGTATCTTTCCTTAGTCTCTCTATGTAGGTCTACACTACCATGTGTCATTCAAGCTCGAATCACACCATCAAAGCAGCAGCAGTGATATGAATCTTGAAAGGCAAAAAGCTTGGCCCATCAATAAGGATGAAGCATGGCTCCGGCATTGACGCACTACTGCTGTTGTGACTGGTGCTGGCGTGCTCTGCATGGAAGCGTGGCGGGGCCACTCCATCAAAGGCAGACCTCCTGCACCACAGATGGATGTTTCTGTTCCTGAAGTGTGTACGTCCTGCACGCGAGCAGGTGACAGCACGGTTTGTATGGGCTGGCCATGCCGGATTGAGCAATCTGAAGTATAGGGAGCTGGCTGTGTGGGGGTCTAGTTGATGCAAGGAACAACAGTTCAATTCACACTTAAGTCCATTTTAAACTTCTTTTGAACACACACACACACACACACACACACGCACACACACACACGCAAACACACACACACACACAAACACACACACATATGCATATATATTTATATATTTATAGAGAGAGAGAGCGAGAGAGAGATGCTGTATGTATATATAGTTAATAGTTTAAAACCCTTTGTCTCAGCACTAAGTGTGCTTTACACACACACACACACACACACACACACATACACATACACGCAACACAGATGGCCTTTACTCTTTCGCTGTGCGAAATTTTCATCATGAAGATGCGAAGACATTCATCACTCCATGCTGTGTTTGCACATCATGTTTAGATGCGTCAGCAACATTAAATGGAACTGATGGCTTAGAAGAGTGGCCTAGATACTTTTGAAGTTTGTCCATTAACTTAAATGCATGTAGAACGCACTTCACAGAATGAGATGTCATTATCAAAGAATTTGTATAAAAATTTTTCAAACAATGAACCGAATGATGGATGATTCTGAGAAGAATGAGGAAGCTGTATAACATTCAGAAGGAAACCTTAAGATTTTTGTAGCCGGACGACTATAAAAATAATCACTTTTGCTTCCAAAATATTAATAATATTGATAAAAAGGTAAATAAGATAAATACTTTCCAATGTATGTTTTTTCACAGCATAGTTTAGAAAGGTGAGTTCATACGGTTACGTACAAAAAATGTGAAATGAACAATCTCTTCACTGGCCCCTCCTTAACATGTTCTATGAATTCTTTGCTACTCTCTCTCTGTGTATGTGTACACACAAGTCTGTGCTACTGATCTGAGCATGAACTTCCTCCTTCAAAAAGTTTCTCTCCTGAGACTAGCTGACTACAGCATTTTGAATATTTTAGCTTCTGCTGAAATTGCTAAGCACCTCCGTTGCCCCCAGCTATCAATATGTAATTATACTTTAGCCATTTCCCTCTCCGCCACATTCACTTAGGGCTATATGTCCCAGTTTGTCCTCACTATCAGTAAATGCTTCATGGATTTCAATGAGAAACCGGTATCGTTCACTAAACCTGTGTAAACAAAGCCCTATTCTTTTTTTCACAGGCTTAGAGATACCTCACTGCCCACACCTGCTGCATTCTAAAAAGGTACCTGCAAGTCTGCTTTGAGAGCTTAAGAAAGTCTGTAGAAGAAGGAAATGCTGTTTGATTTAATTTATTTACTTTCCACCCCATTCCATAAGTGTCTGAGCTATAGTGGTCTTGCTTTGAGAACTCCCTTCGCTAACGCAACAAATCCAACTAAATAGTGTATTAACACTTTGAGTGAGTAGTACGGATCCATCCTTATATGGATGTTCCCCCATTTTGTGTTATTGCTCGAGGTGTCAGACATCAGGCTTTCGTTTAGTGTTCTTATGTCATGTAGAACCAAACTTATTGTAATTCTAAAAAAAACATGTAGTAACTGCTACAATGCTTACAAAAATGGTGTTGCATGCAAATGAACCCAAAGAACTAAAATAAACAAGTTTCTTAGAAACAGACAGAAAAGCACAAAATCTTTGAACCCGGGTGGGGGTCCGGAGAGCGGTCAAGAGAAAAAGCAGCAAATTGCAATTGTGTAGGAGAACAAACACCGGTTCTTGACTGTTTTACTCCATCTATATTTACTGAAATCAGATTTTACAGATACACTCTGAGTTCTAAGTGCTACGACGTGAAGATCAGGGTTGCCAGATCCAGCGGATCCCTAGGCAAATCTCCAAATTCCAACCCTAGAAAAGCCACTGTCCTGCACGTTTTTGTGATTCCTTCTCTCATACACACTTTTTAAACCTGACAACTATCCAAGCTAGGTGTGTTATAGCAAGGAAATTGCCTGGACTGGGGTTCTAAACCTTTACACAGGTTTAGCAAATGATACCACTCTGCTTAAACCTGCACACCGAAAGCTGAAACTAGGCCAACATTTGAAGGTATCCATTCACAAGCTCTCATTTTCCCCCTCTTTTCTCCCTTTTGTTAACTTGTGTAGCTTGTCTTCAAATTCAGACTCATCAATATATGGATGTAAGCTAGCAACCAATCACATCAAATAGGCCTCCCACTCACTCTCTCCTTTCTTCCCCTGTTCCCAGCTATTCAACACCAGAATCAATGCAAATTCACAATACAATTCATTTTCAGTTTCTGCCGTCTGTAGTCGAGTCTTTCTGGTGATGGCGTGTCCACTGGAGTCTTGGTTCCTCAATGTTTCTTCAACATGTTCTTAGAGAGTGTCTTTTTTGAGTCTTGGTGGTTCTTCATCATGCTCTAAGGAAGTTTTCCTTTAGGTTCCTCTCTGCGTTTCTTCTTTGGGTTTGGGTTATTTGATTATTCCCATCTGAATTTTGGAGCATTTCCATTTGAATATTGGTTTTTCTCAGCCATTTTTACTGACACTTATATATAAATATATCGAATTAATAGCCCTCTGATGCCTTGATATTTCAAGCAGACTCACCCGGAACCAACTGGCATGAATTTCCATCAGCACTGAAGAATATTAAGAAATGCTGAGCACTTGCTGGCTTCTTTGAATTAAAATCAATCAATAAATCAATCAACACTAATTTAGAAGCAAAACATTTCAAAGATATATACAATATTTGAACCATACAGCCAATAAGGTGTATCCAAACATTTGGTACAAGAATTTTAAACAAAGCGAAATGGAACTGAACTGTGTTAAGCAACAGGCTCCCAAGTCCCAAAGGCCTTTAGGGCACATAAAAGAACAAAAAGCTGTCAGTGAAGGAATACAAAAACAACACACCCTCAACCTGCCCCCCTCTTTCTTCTTGTTTCGAATTTTTCAGTGTCTGGTTGACAAATATTTGGAGAGGCCTGCAGGGTCCTGAGACTTGTTCTTCTCTAAGAGCCCCCCCCCACCCCCCTAAGTGCCTCAATGGTGTCGGGGCACGTTTAGCATTCCATTCCCGTTTGGTGGGTCATGGTTGAGGAGGATACACATGTTGGCACTGCTCTTTAGAGAAGGAGAGAAAAAAGAGAAAACAAAGATTTAAGGAGGGGTGTAAGGAGGTCACCAGTGGTCACTGGTAAGTGTGTGTGAGTGTGTGTGTATGTGTGTGGGGTAGAGAGACCTTTAACAAAAGGTGAGGAATGTTAACCTTTAGAAGGCTTTACTTTTCCTTCTGAAACCCAATTGTGTAACAATGATTAAACAATCAGTGACGTTATTATTCTGATTTCATCTGATGTTCCAGTTGATCCCGAAGGTGTCGGATCTGCGTGGCCAGTCAAGTTCTTCCACACTGAACTCCTCCAGCCATGTCTTTATGGAGCTCGCTTTGTGCACTGAGACACAGTCATGCTGGAACAGAAAAGGTTCTTCCCCAAACTGGTTCCACAAAGTTGGAAGCATGGCATTGTCCAAAATGTCTTGGTCTGTTGAAGCATTAAAATAAGCTTTTACTGGAAATAGTTGTTTTTCAACCCAAACCCTGAAAAACAAGTGTGTTCCAGTACTTTTGTCTGCACTGTGTATTTGATAAGAAAAAGGGAGCATAAAACTACTCTACTAACACAAACATGGCTTCAGTAAGAATCCACATATCCAGCAGATATTTCTCAATTTGTTTTAATAAGCAACGGGCGAGTAATTTTCACATAAAATAACACCACACATTTGTTACCATCAGCAATAAGAGCAGCCTGTGCAGTTAAAAGCCGAGTTGTAGACCAATAACCCTGCTTCGTGGAAAAGAGGCGCTCTAAAAGTCACGAAACAAGCCACCGTTTTTTCTTTTCTCGCAATAAAGTTGTTTCCCTCTCGTCCCTCCTGTTATTTCTTTATTTCTGTTTACTGTGGAGGGCGAGGAAGAGGCAAAATTACATTTAGTTAATGATCACCAGCCATGCAAATGCGCTATTTTGATATTCAGATGACGACTTTTTTCGCTTGTTTATTTACCTCACAGTGTATCCCTAGGGCGCCTTATGCTAATTTCTCTTCATTCTGTTTGCTGAAAATTGGTGAACAGAGAGAGAGATAGTGAGAGAGAGAGAGAGAGAGAAGAAAGAGGCAGAGAAAGCTGAGGAGTTGAGGAGGGATATACAGATAAATAGATTGATAGATACATGCATGCATTAAGACAGACAGACAGACAGACAGACAGAGAGAGAGAGATAAAAGAGACATAAATAGAAATAAGAGAAAGGGGAGAGGAAAAAAGGAGAGGAGCGACAGAAAGAGAGGGGGGATTGGGAGAGAGAAGTAAAAAGAGACAGAAAACGAAAGTAAGAAAGACAGGCAAGAGAGAGAGAAAAAAGGAGGCGCAGACAGATTAAGGAAAAGTCAGGATAGGGGTACAGAAGAGATAGAAACAAAAATGAAAGAGAAAGAGAGAGAAAGAAAGAGAAAGAGAAAGAAAGAAAGAAAGAAAGAGGAGAGCGGGTACTTTTATAAAATAAGAGGAGCTTTGCTGTACTTATTTTAACTGAGCAGCCACACACACACACACACATGCAGAAAGAATTGTCTTGCTGGATGTGAACTGGGTGTGGAAGGAGATAGCAGGGTTGTCACATCAATTGGACACGGCAGAGTTCAGTGCATACAGATCCTGTTATTGTGCCAGCTAGCGGCCCGCCGGGGCCGCGCTGAGGAGCTCTGCCCTGCTCCTGTGAGGCGCGAGGCCCTGCCTCCATGCTCGCTGGCCCGTGCAGCGGCCCCTCGCGTGCGTGCGCGCGTGTCCGTCTGTCTCTAGATGATAAATCGAAGTAGATGGCTTGAAGAAGACGAGCCTCATGAGCAGCCCACTGGAAAACAGCGACTTACTGGAGTTATGAGATCATTAGTGTGTTTGTGCCGGAGAGTGTTTGTTTTTGAGACAAAAATGTCCTGGTAGGGAAGGAGAACTGAAGAAACTTTTTTTCCCTTTCGATTCCATTTATATTTTTATATATTTTTATATTAATATCTCTGTCGTTCTACTTTTATTATTATTATGATTATAAAGGATGCTTGGAACGAGGGAGTTTTTCCCCGCCTCTGTCGCCCTTGGCTTGCTCACTAGGGGCTCAGACTTGGACACTGTAAAGTTGCTTCGTGACAACTGAGCTATGAATAGCGCTAAATAAGTAACTGAACTGAACTGAACTGAAATTCTATATTCTATAACTATACCTGTAACGTAAATCGAACTGTTATTGTTGTTGTTTTCTTCAGGGTCTGCAGAAATATTTACTTTTAGTCAGTGAGGACGTTTTAGCATTAGCTTTAGTGTCTGACATTGTACACAGTTTATACAGTTTTAGTGCAAGGCACACATTGTCTGATAGTATATTTATGATCATTATCAACATAACCACTATAAAAAACATACTTATTAAAGATCATCCATTAATATGTTCATTTTGATCAATTAATCACAGAAAAAATAACACGCAAAAAAAAATAATTTACGCTGATTAATTGTATAAACTTCAAAGAAGCACAAAGTAGCATGAACGGTCAGAACACCCTGCTTCACGGTAGCATATGACAGTGTTAGAACCTGACTATCTATCTAGGTTTCCTATCATTTAAATACTATATATTTTTCTCAGATTGTGCATATCATTTGCCATCGTTATTTCTTATCATTATCAGTGCAACACCGACTGTACAAAACTTCAAGATAGCATTTTTCAACAAGGCAGCGTTAATCAATAGTCTCTGCTGTCATCAGAATGTACTTGAATGTGCTTGTATGTACATGGTCTTAAACTGCACTTTATATATGGTTCTACAATTGTTCATATATACATATATATACAGAAATATATGTGTGTGTGCATGTGTATGTGTGTGTTAGGAAGTCCTGTTAAGGTACAAAATGAAAAGTGTGTGTGTGTGTGTTCATGAATCTCTGCTGATGCATCCTTGCTTAGTTTGTTTAGCAGGTAACAAAAGAAAAAGCTCTTGACCTGGGAAATCTACAAATGTCACGAGAACCTGGAATCTCTTCAGCTGAGTGCACATGAATTGAAGGGGCAGGATCGGATAAGGTACTGCTTTGGATGGGCTTGCTAATTAGTGATGTGCTAGTGGACTTTACGGGTCACCTAGGTTCGGAGTGAAAACTTTCCTCTTTGAATCCAGCTGTGTGGCTCCAGGTGGCTGAATGCTCATGAATTAGGGAGATATTCCACACAAGCGCTGTTTGCTAATTAGAACAGGTTAAAAATTCCATTTCAGGTCCAGCTCGATCATGGGTTACAGCACAGCTAAGGGAATAATGATAGAGCAAAGGATGTGTTTAAATAAAACAGATTATTTTTAGAATAACTGAAAGGGGGGTGGTCATGAGCCTGTCTTTCTGCAGGTGCTCATGGATTAAAAAGGCTGACCTGATGCATTCACTCTTCGTTAAAAAAAGGCTTTGAAGTATAAATAACAGTCTCCAGATCTCTTCTTCAGACCTGGATGTAGAATCACTCCCCTTTTAGACCCCTCTCTCAACCATAATTAACCAGATAGAGTTTTTTCAGAAGGCTGATTCAGTTGAAAAGAACTTTTTATGCAGTTGCTCAGTTAGTGAGTTTGGAGAAAGTGAGAGGCCTGCTATGTGAACCCTGATGCACACCAGAATGAGACGCCTTGTTAAAGTCGGTCTCGTTATGCTCCCGAATGCATCTGTCTTGCGGTTGGGTTGAAATATGAATTTCTATAAGGACCGAATACAGATTGAACCATCGTCTTGAGGAAAAGATACCATTCCTGAGGCTGTTTTATCTTCATGGGAAATATGGAAAGCATGCTTGAAAATGTTCAAGTGTGCTTTTGGTACGTTCAAAGTGAATATAGAATACATATTGTACAACACTGAGTTCTGACAGCACAATTTGATTGGTTAAGAAGCTTTCTCCACATGCTGTTTTTTTTTCATAGTGTCCTTTTTGTCACTACTTTTACTATGTTATTCTGTGGGTAGGATACTTGCCTCTCGACCAACAGGTCATGGGTTCGAATCCTACCCTCAGCACAGCACCACTGGGTTCCTGGGCAAGACCCTTAACCCCAAGTTGCTCCAGGGAGACTGTCCCCTGCAGGTAGGGATTGGAAGTCACTTTGGATAAAAGCGTCTGATAAATGCCATAGATGTAAATGTAAATGTAGTCAGACTCTGGAGAAGATTGTGACAGCAGCCCTGCATCGAATTGCAATAGTAATTAGAAGTAAAGATATTTTTTTCCATATTTGGGGGAAAAAAACCCTAGACAAGCATTCATTTCATAGCTCAAAGAGGAAATGCCAATATGGCATTCCAGTGTCTTCTCTTTGACGTGTATATAGTGCCATTACCATTGTCTAGCTCTTCATAAGTCAAGTCAAATTTATTTTACATCAGGCGGCCCAAAGCAGCTCTTCAGCTTTACAGGGTGATAACACTGTGAATATGAGCCATCCCATGACATGTCTCATCTTCACAGTATTATTGCCCTGTTTTAACTTCCTTCATCTGCCTTTCTGCATCTCTGTCTCTCATTTTCTGAGATGTTCCTGGGTCAGTGCTTAGTCCCTGGCTGGGTGCCCTTCAGACCTGCTCTGCAATCATATCCTTTTCTTATTAACTCACACCTCTGGTTTTCTTCTCAGAAGCAGATGTGCTCTTGCTCCTGTGATCCAGTGCAAAAATGGCACCCTCTGGACCAGTTCTCCCTCCATGGAATCACTCAGGTGCTTCTGACCCCCCTAAATGTTCCTAACCTTGCTGGGTGAACACTCAGTAAACCAGAGCTCAAATCTCTAATGTATCATTTTCTGCTTTGGTCCAGAGCATAGCAATGAAACCACAAACACAAACATGCTCTCAAAGAATAAGGACTTCTAGGAGAAATAATTACATTTACATTTACATTTACGGCATTTAGCTGGCGCTCTTATCCAGAGCAACGTACATCAGTGCTTAAGAATTCCACGACTGTTTCTTACCTGAAAAACAGCTTAAACCTGAGTCAAAAAATTCCAAAAATGAAAAAAGCCCAAAAACACGTTAAACTCACCACACGCATACAAGGTAGATAACTTAAGGCATTCTGCAAATATCTGTTAGGGATGTCATTTTCCTTTAAAATAAAGTTTAGCATTTGGCTATTGGCTCAGCTTTGATGGATTTTGTGTTTCTACTGACCTTAGT
>JBBPDB010009086.1:0-13138 GCA_037974465.1 Brachypetersius altus | reverse complement strand
AATGAATTTTAGATCTTTAAGTCCATCTCATGAAAAATCGGAGCAGAAACAAAGGTGTTGCGTTTATATTTTTGTTGGGTGTAGTTCACCCGCGTGGTCCGAAGGTTTTTTTTAAAGTTTTTATGGTAGTTGGCATCTTAAACTCCAAACGTCAAGGCTGCCGTGACCCGAGGACCCCTCTGTAGTTTAATGTTACCTGCCGTGATGTGATTTCCATCTTCACACTAAATCCGACAGTTATTTAACACTGAGAATGCGAGACTAAAATAAAGAGAAAATGGAGAACAAACAGGAACAACGTTATCACTCAAGCTGCAGACACACAGCGCCACCTATCAGCAGCAAGAATTCGGATAAGTGAAGAAACCTTGGGCAGCCGTGAGCTCTAATGGGAAAGATCTTCTATTAATGTCTCATTTTCTGCTGCGTATTGATGGAGGACGGAACTTCCTTTCTTTGACCAGCTCCTCCAGCTCCTCCAGCTCCTCCAGCTCCTCCCCCCACAGGGGGGAGCAGACCACGTACCCTGCTGTACCCTGATCACCTCCACAGGCCTCCTGATGAGATGCTGATCCACTTCAAACTGGCATCAGTGCAGAGGAGCAGCAGCTCTCCTTCACAGCCTGACTGTTTTTTGTTTGTTTGTTGTTCTGTTTGTTTCTTATGTGTAAAACTCAAGACTGTGAAAAAAAGACTCACTTGCACAAATAGAACTGAACCTGCACTTTACAACAATGGAAAAAAAAAAGCTTTTATTGTCAATTTAGTCATGATTTCGCCCTAATTTGCTGTAACTTCAATAAAATATTATTTGTAAGACCTAGAAAACCTCACATCACTTCAGTGCCAAATTTTTTAAATGATTCTGAACGGCTTTTGATGCCAAATACATCCTCATCTAAAGAAGTAAACTGAAATCTGAAAATAAAAGCTGCAAACACTCCCAGTTATAAACTCCTGTCAGAAAGTAGATTTTCATGGATCTGCAGTTTGCGAGCTACGTTCTGCCTTGGAATCTGAGAAAATGACATTTATTTGTTTAAATAAGTATAATACCTACCAGTAAACAAGCCATTATGATTATATGTATTGTTACTATTAATTTAAATAAATCACTCCTTTATTAAATTCAATTTAAAGTTCTTCTGGGGGTATACTTCTAAACATCTGAACACGTTTCCAAAAATTTTGTTTCATGCTGTGTTTATTGTATTTCAAACAGATTTCGGTTCTCCTCTGTTTTTGAGTTTAAGGACAGTGATCAGTGGTTCTATAGTGGTTAAGACGGATTAATGTACTTCACCTGTGTGGATCAATGAGCTCCTCTGTGACGTAGTTGAGAAAGTTCCACCCTGCGTAAGCGAAGGACCCCTGCAGGACCGCCAGAGCGATGCGGCCCACGTCGTACTCTTGGAAAGGCTCGAAAGCGTGAGCCGGCTCCAGCCAGTAAAAGTGCCCTGGATCCACAGACAGACAGATTCAAACTCGCACTCAGACTGTAACCATAAATAAAGCTATAACGAATGACAAGGAGATCCGATCACCTGAATAGAACTCATTCTGAGGTTTATGTTCCAAGTGTCTGAGTGCTTTTCTCACCTAGCTAAGTCGGAAGGTCACGGGACAAAAGTATTGGGACATCGCGACAAGGTGAACGGGTCCCCTTGTGTGAAAACATCCAGAACAAATGTATTTATAGCCACAAAAAGGCAAAAAAAGACGATATCTGCAGTTCCGCGTTATTGTGGGGATTTCCGAGTGAAACTATGAGTTTGATTCTCAAAAAAAACCCGCGACTCCTGTATATATATTAGGGCTGGACACATGAACGTGCTATTATTGTGCTAATACATTATTTAACACTGACAGCTATTTTATTGGCGGTTTAACTTTACTTCATAACAGCCAGAAACATGTGAAAGACTGATCCCTTTGGTTGTGCAGACTCTTCACTATTCCACCGTCGGGCACAGAGTATCGAATCTCTGCTCTGGTTCTGTTAGACTGTGCAACAGCTTCATACCACACACCATCAGAACTATTAAAGCACATCAGTGTCTAGTCCCTGGTTAACCAAGTACCTTCCAGTAAACGTCCTCACTTTATACTGAATAAACCTCTCATAACACACTCTGGACCTCCAGCAGCATCTCCGTTTACTGTTAATGCCACTACAGGCCCACTTAAGTCCTGTTACTTCACTTAATCATTTACATTTATCAATGTGGATCTATGCTGCTCCTATACAATAATATACTTAAGATGCAATATTATAGATTCTGGAAGGTTAACATTGCTTTCACACTGTACTGGGTGTTACTGTACTGCAGGGATCGTCAACTACATTTGTCCAAGGGCCAGAGTTTTTCTCGGCAGACACTGTGAAGGCCAGGCGCTCTCCAAAAATGAAATACAATTAATATTGTATCTCAAGTAATCTTGAGTAATATATAAATATTTGATAATGTTGCCTGGATTGGGGGAATTTTCCTTCCAAATTTCTTTAGCCTTTGTTAATGTTGACTCATATTGCCTGTACTGCAGCGAGCCACTAGGGGGCGATATTTTAGGTTTCTTATTTGTGAGGCTGTCACACTTAGCATCACGGTCACATGCGTAGTTTGTGGGAAAATGGCAGTCTCCTGATATACACACACAGCAGAACTCGGTACAGCTGAAAGTCATTTCCATGCTCACGAACCCAGGCCGGATGTGGTCTGCGGGCCGCCAGCTGACGATCACTGCTGTACTGTCTCAGATTTACATCCCTTTCACTATTCACTGTTACATTACTGTATTGTGATAGTATTGTATTATTTCTGTCATTCCATGCATCCTGTGTCATAAAAATCACTCTATTTGTGCAACACTGGCCAGTCTGGAAGTTGTACATTTCATTAACACTATCCTGTTACATTACATTACTGTACAGTGTTGTGATAGTTGTTTGGATTGTTCCTGTCGTAACTTGGATGTCGAACATTGTTATGTGTTGCTCTGTGGTCTGTGGAGATACATCTCATTACATTATGTACATGTTTACAGCTGCTGATGACAAAGTAACTCGAAACCTGAACCCTGAATGTAGCCCATCTGCTAATGTACAATTTATTAGCCTCCACTCCAACCCGTCCATCAGTAGAAGAGGACGGACACAAGACCACCAACCAGACTTTGTATTCCTAAAGCTTCTCAGACCACCCTCAGACAGACACAGATGTGTAAAAACCCCAGCAATGATTTTCTGTTGGTCCCACAGACACTAATATTCCATGAGCAGGTCAGTAGGGACGGCACAATTATCGGCAGACAATCACATTCTTTAGAGATTTTTACCTTTACTGCTATCTTTTTAAGACACAAAAAGTGCTTTCTTCAGCTCCATCAGTTTATATTAAAGTGCAAACCTCCTTTTGACTCATCTTTCTTGTAGGAGGTTCTGCTCGTGGGTTTCTTTGGTGGTTGGCAGTCTGTTAAAAGCAGCGTCATAATCCACGTTTTAAGAGCGTCGAGGAGCCTTTACTATTAATTAATTGCAGCATTTTAAATAGCGATTAATCGTGGAACCGGTTAATTGTGACCTCCCTACATCTCAGTGTCAGTGCTCGGGAGTCGTCCACCAAACAAATAGGTTCCAAACAGGGCAGGATAAAGTGCTCTTGGACGGAAGGTGACCAGTGAGTGTAGGAACAAGAAAAAAATGTGTGAAAGTGAGAGGTACCTTTGCATATCTGCACAATGCCCATGATGATAATGAGGCCCAGGGCCAGTAGCTTGCCAGCTGTGAAGAAGTCCTGCACCAGCGTCGCCCATCGGACACTGAAGCAGTTCACCCATGTGAGCAACACTGTGGGACGCAGAATCATATCTGTTAACTCGGGTCTAGTGTCATGCGTCCAAGGGAGTGAGTTTCCACAACAAATAATGATCAATGCAATGAAATTATTGTCAATAGTGCAATGCTGGGTGTTGAGGTGCACGTGGAGCTCTGAGCATGTTGAGCCATCAATATATGAGCATCAGCAACTATGAGTCACGTGACCTTGAGGATATATGTGCCACCCTTCACAGTATTAGGGGTTGTGTGTGACTAGGGGAGTCCCAGCTGGTTGTAATTGGACATTGGTTCAAATTTCAGTCTAGGCAAGCACAACGCATCACTTCCCTGGGCAAGACCCCTAATGCTACGTATAAAGTATAAATTGCAGGCTGCCATGCATAAGTGCATTTAAATGTAAAATGTAAATGTGTTTTGATGATGGGAAAACTAATTTATGTCCACATTAAAGACTCGGTTCTACTCACGGAGGCACACGGCCGCCAGGAGGCGAAGGCCGGCTTCAGGGACCAAGCAGGAAGGGAAGAGCGGATGCAGGACGTAGTTGGAGAAGGTGAGTGCGATGACGGCCTGGTTGGTGGGATAGATAACCAACAGCGCAATCCACAGCCGCAGGAACCTGCAAATCACACTCATGCATCAGCCTTAAGAACGTTTCCTTCTCTCACTGAAGCAGAAAGGTGCAGAACGGCTGGTATGTTCCCCAACTGGTTCACGAGTAACGACTAGCCCGATAAAGGTTTTACTATTTATATGTAGGTCAGACCAATTTACCCTCACAGCCAAAAGCGTTGAGCTGTCAAGACATGTTTGGGTTGTCGAGTTGTCATAGGGGAACATTTATTTCCTAAATTGCTGCTTAATTAAATGGTTAAGCTGTAAACAAAGTCCTGATACTGTTCTGGAGGAATTTACCAAATCACAGCAGGTCACGGCAGATGGGAACTGGATACCTGAGACGTTTACTGGCTCGGAAATCCCCCTCAGAGAAGGCAATCACACGAAATGCTCTAGGACACACAGCCTAACACCTGAGGCTTTGTTTCATGACCGTTAAAGGAAAGTTTTTTTAAACAATGAGGTCCATGAGGGATAATAAAAGGGCACTTTTTTCAGTTACCACTATTTTACCATTATCACCCAAACACACAAACACTCAGAGGACAAGCAGCTCCACTGGTGGGTTTGGACGGTAGATAAAACGGCATTTATTTTGCAAACATGAGACCCTTATTTCCGGTCCCGTGTAACAGACCTGCCCGTGTGGTTTCTGAGTCTCTGAGACAGAAAGTTCGGTATCCAAGGCAGCTGCTGTGCAACATACTCAAATAACACAAAAACACCAGTTTGCGTTCGCTGAGGAGGTTCTGACTTCCAGCCAGAGATGTTCACCAGTCATCTTTACCGAGTCCAAGCCAAGTCTTTGAATGGCAATGTTTATAAACGCTGACTCTAATTGTGGGATGTTTGAGCTGTAAATGTTTAGAAGATATGCTAATTAGCCACGCCCCGTGATTCTTAGCAGGGGGCGGGGCTGCGTGCTGTGATCTGCCCTCACCATCTGGAGGATTTGCCTTAAATGATCTAAAATCTAAATGTTAAATCTGAAAAATATATCTCTCACTCTAAATGTGAAACTCCACAGTTAGATGGGGCTCGGTGACCCATTTCTAACGACCCCTCGAAAACCGGTATTAGCTGAAAACCGCTCACCTCGGGCAAAAGTAATGGGACACCGGGGCGAGATGAATGGTTTTCGGGTCGTTGGAAAGAGTACGAGATATAAATAAATAATGCCATGAAATGAACATGGTTTATGAGTTTTGACTCACGAGTCACAGCACCGAGTCCGAGTCAAGTCTTGAGTCGTTGAGGGAAGTCTAAAGTCAAGTCTGGGTCTTTGTTTGTGCGACTTGAGTTCGAGTCTCAGACTCAAGTCCCCATCTCTGCTTCCAGTTACACATGCCTTGTTGCTCTGGTGCAAAATTTAAGAAGTAGACTAAAGCCTGGCTGATCTACTGCAGTCAAGGAACTGGGAAATCGGCGCTGCGGTACAGAGACACTGCTAGAGAAGGAAACAATGACCTTACCCAGCAAGGCTCCCAAAGATGTCATTAACGTAGGAGTAGTCTCCTCCAGACTTGGGGATGGTGACCCCCAGCTCGGCGTAGCACAGCGCCCCGATGGCAGTGATGACGCCGGTGACCACCCACACGATGATAGCCAGGCCGACTGAACTGGCGTTCTCCAGAACCCCCTTTGGACTCACGAAGATCCCAGATCCAATAATGTTACCTGGCGTGGGGGAACAGTATCGGTGTGAGAGAAGAACTGGTACACTGGCGTAGGCCATTCAGTACCCTCACTTTAGTACCCCTGTTTAGTAGCTGGTAGCTGGAGGCCTAGTGGTTAGGAACTGGACCCTGCGATCAGAAAGTCATGAGTTCGAATCCCAGGACTGCTACTGGCACCACTGAGGTTCCTTTGAGCAATGTATCATCCTCACACACACTGCTGCCCGAGTGCGGTGTTCCTGCCTGTCCACTGCTTCACTTGGTGAATGGGTTAAATTGGTTAATTAAGTTAAATGGGTTAAATGCGTTAAAGAGGATAAATGAGTTAAATGACAAATGAATAAAATGGGTTAGTTAAGTTAAATGAGTAAAATTGGTTAAATGAGTAAAATGGGCTACTTAAGTTAAATGGGTATAATGAGTTAAATTAGTTAAAGGCGTTAATTAGTTATCCACTGCACTGTTCAACAGTGAAAAGGGACCACCATAGTTCACCAGATACTACTGAGGTAATGGACCATTCTCTGGTCAGTATGGCAGTGTCACTGAGGATTTTGCTGAGAATAGTCCACTAACAGCAAATATCCAGTCAGTAGTGTTCCTGTGGTCCTGTAATGCCATTTCAGACAAAAGGTAAACGATCAGTTGCTGTGTGTAACCTGAATAATGTGCTGTAAACGAATGTAAAGTACTTTTTTAAAAATCAGAGAACAGGAAAGAAGCTGATCTATGAAAGCGAGGCCTGCTTTCTTCACCTGTCCTGTTAAGTGTGTTTATGAAAGATACTGTTGGTAAAGAGTCACGGAAGGATTTGAGCTTGAAACCGGTCACTAATTTTATAAATCTATATTTATATAAATCTATATTTCAGGCCTGGATTGGACCATCGGTCAATCCATCCTGAAGGTGGTGTTTTGAGAGGACGGGGAAGGCTGATCTGGTCTTCTGAACGATGAGCAACTCGGGGGTTAAATTATACAGGAGAGATAATTTGCATTTTTATCATATTCAAATGTCCTACTTGCCGCTAAAGTGAGGTGAAATGGAAATTGTGAGATTAAACAGGTTCAGGATTTCATGTACCCACAGCATTGCATTGTGAACTTTAAACTTAAACATATTAATCAAGTTTCACCATTAAGACTTTCACATTAACTTCGATTATCACGTCGTGTGTGTATGAGTTTGTCTGGCGCTCCTGTCCCCTGAACAGATGATCTCAGTGGCCCCGCCCCCTCCAGTATCTTTCCTCTGGGGTCCTTCATCCACATCTGGCCTGCAGTGGACCAGCAGGCCCATCAGCCCCTAATGCTGTTTAGATCAGAGGCACAGCGCCCTCTGGAGGAACAGCTAACTGGTGTTTTGTTTTCTAGATGCCTTGTAGACAGTAAGACTGGATTCTCCAGGTTCTTGCCGAGATATCACTCCTTGTCAGTCTTGCTTCAGTTACAAGCCTTCAGCTTTGCGCTGGACCAGGAGGCTCCATGCTGCAGAGCATGAGGAGCGTGTGCAAGCTGTTGGAGGATTAACACCATAATCCTAGATCACCACTAAAAACTACGAGGCCATAAATCCCTGTAGTGTAAAACGAGTTCCTCTTGTGTTTTTAAGGCCTGAACACGCGTGTGGAAATCCTCGTTCCTGTCAGTTATAAGAAAGAGCAGCTTTGTTTTGGGTGTGTGTGTGTGTGTGTGTGTGTGTGTGTGTGGAATATTACATCAGAAATCGTATAAGGTGGAGAGGGCTGCTTCTGGCAACTAAGCCCCGGAGTTCTTGCCGGGTGACCTACTTTAGGTGTAATGCATTGGCTGCCGTTAACGTATTATACTCCCACTGACTTCCTTTCTATCCTCATCCACCCACAAATCCACCTGTACGCCATAATCCTCACAAACCTGCGGCTAATCTGGTGGGATGGAGCTGCTGCTCATGTCTGTAGAAAGAGTCTGGGTTTGGAGAGGCTGAGTTATTGCGTACAATATAAAAAACAATGCAGCTCACTGAGAAAACAGTGCAGCTCGTCATTAAAAGGATCAGATGTAAAGAAAGTCATTTGCAGTGGCCTGGTGAGAGACTTTAGTTACTTTTACTGGCATCAGAATCACACAGAAACACGGAGAGAACCCGCAGTCTCTGTAGATCTGAATGTTGTTGCTGTAGTTTATATTTTTTATATATATGCTCTATTTGTGTAACAGGAGCCGAGGGCAGAGGGCTCGGCTGCAACCTTTTGTGTTACAGAAGAAGAAAAGATAATAAAGAGATAAATAATTAATGGAGCTCCGGCTGTACTCACCCACTATGATCCCGCAGGCGCTGAGGAGCCCGATCTGCTTCTTCAGACCCACCGCCGAGCTCTCAGCCTCGGTACCACCGGGGGTCTGAGCCCCGGGTCCCCTCAGCCGAGGCCCACCGCCCATCGCTCCGCTCTCGGGTCAAACAGAACCCCCACCCCCACCCCACCCCACCCCAAACACCCGGGTCAAACAGAGACCCCCACCAAACACCCAGGGTTAAACAGAACCCCTCCAAACACCCGGGGTCAAACAGAACGCCCCCAAACAGAACCCCTCCAAACACCCGGGGTCAAACAGAACGCCCCCAAACAGAAACCCTCCAAACACCCGGGGTCAAACAGAACACCCCCAAACAGAAACCCTCCAAACACCCGGGGTCAAACAGAACCCCCCCAAACAGAAACCCTCCAAACACCCGGGATCAAACAGAGACCCCCCCAAACACCCAGGGTCAAACAGAACCTCTGGTTTCCCTAGAAATACAGAGAGAGAGAGACACACACACACACACACACACAGAAAGAGACAAGTTCACTACTGTCTCCAGACTCTCTCCGGAGCGGCTGAACACTGAATACTGAACCCAAAAGTGAAGTAAGTACCTGGAACCGCAGCGCTAAGTGAGCTGGACTGGAGTCAGACTGAACCCTGGTGGGGGCTCCAGGGGGGGCACCGGGGGGGTCGTCCCTCCGCTCCGGGGGCTGGACACACGGTCAGGACCTCCGTGCGCTTCCACCCGCCTCCTCACCTGCCACCGTGTCCACAAGCCCCAACCACAGCCACGGAGCTCCAGGCTGCAGGTGAGCAGGTGCAAACGCCCTGAGCTGTGATTGGCTGGACTGGTAGCGAGTGTGGAGTAGTAGCCAATCACAGCACAGGGACAGAGATACAGCTCCAATCACAGCGCAGGAATACACGCATACGAACATATAAATATGTATTTATGCAGCAAACTAACTTGATTGAGTTCTCACTTGCAATGCACTGGTATATTTTTTCACTGCGCTGCTCTTCTGGATCTCCGTATCTACACTCAAGTCCACAGAGTTTTCCAAACTTTTACTGTTAAAACTGAAAGTCACTCAGAGCGGTTTGGTGTAAAATGTTTAATACACAGTGGTGGTGGTGATGGGAACCAAAAGTCCAACGTCTTTAGGGTCTGCAAGGTCCTCACAGAGATGGTTAAACGCGCTGCTTGATGTTTGAAACACATCAGAATATAATTATTCAGATCCTCCTCCTTCAAACTTGTTCACAACCCTTAGTGGAACAAAGTCCAGATGGGGTTTGTGGGACACTGCCTTTAAAGAGGGTTTTTGCTGCTAAATTCGATCCCTGCTGCTGCTGCAGGGGTCCAGGAGGGTCTCGCTCTGTCTGGGTAGGCCGGCCTTCCAGGAGGGTCTGGATGTATGCAACAGAACTTGCGATTAATGTTCTCCTTCCAGTTCCATCAGATTTGGAGGAAGCAGGTGTTGGCCTTCATTCTCAGTGATGGGGAGTCACAGCTAGTGGGTGGAGCGGTTTCTGCATCGCCCACCTTATTGTCAGTACTGTGGATGAAATAGAACTAAAAAACGGACAGTTTTATTAAGTCTGTAGAACGTCAACAATTATCACACCTATCAGTACCCGAGAGAGAGAGAGAGAGAGAGAGAGAGAGAGAGAGAAAGAGGGAGAGACAGACAGAGGGATAGAGACAGAGACGGGTGAAGAGAGAGAGACAGTCAGACAGAGAGAGAGAGAGAGAGAGAGAGAGAGAGAGAGAGAGAGAGAGAGAGAGAGAGAGACAGTCAGAGAGAGAATATCAGAGCATGTTTACCACAGAGTCACTCAGATGAACATGTTACATGCAGAGCGGCTGCTATCGGGTCGTGCAGCTGTGAGATAAGAGTCGAGGGGTTCAGGCGTCGGCGGACGGCTCGTCTGCTCTTATCTGCTCCTTGTAAACCATCCGCAGAACATACATCACAAAAATAAACAACTTCCTTCTGTTCCGTGGCTTCTGCTTCAGTCTCTAACACAGATCTACACCTTTTCATACCAGAGAATCATTTCCAGAACTTCACATACATCAAAAATAAAAATGACAGTCAACTCAGTCCTGTGACATTTTTATTTTACTCTTTAGGCCTTATTTCAAGTCCAGAATGTCATGAATCATGATTCTTCACACCCTTCAGACCTTAAACCCATCGAGGCAGCTAACTGAGGAACTGAAACTAAAGACGGGTGATACAGAAACTTATAAAAACTGTGGTTAAAATAAACGGAGAATGGGTCAAATCAATATGAAACCTGGACAACCAAGAAACATCTTTGCCGCCTGAAGATCCTTGTTCTCTGGTCAGCTATGCAAAGCCAAACTCCCAAAGGACCCTCAGGAAATGGGACACTACGTTGTTAGACAAACATCAGTCACATGGAGAGAAGATTCTAATAATAAAGCACGATGATATTCCAGTCAGTGAATAAACTGAAGACGAAAAGAGGGCGGATATTACAAGACGATCGTAAATTTGCATTAAAATCGACCATGTGTGTGATTTAGGTTTTTCCCACATTCCCTCGACTTCCATACTGTGATCAGGTCCTGAACATGCTGTGACTGCGTCTCTTTACTTTCTCCACATTAAAATCAATATTCATCAGTTGAGCACAGTGTTGAGCTCCATTCGGTTCATTTATATATCTTGTTCTAAACAGAAGTGGCTGCTGAGTTAAGAACTTCAACTGGATTCAGTTCAAACTGATGGTTGTTGTGGAAAGCAGCAGATTCCCTCCTTAAATTACACTTTTCTAATTCTTGTGAATGTTCCTTTATAGTATGTTAATTTTAACTCTATATATTTCTGAGACACTTCAGAAAATGTGATCTTTGGTCTCGTTTCAGGTGTGTTGCGCCGTGAGAAGCTGCTGAGAAGGAACCGACTGTGATTAAAGCGCCTGAAACATTTTCAGTGACGACACAAATTTTTTTTTTTTTTGTGAAAGTGTCGCTTTAATTCACATTTTTTTGACATCAGGTTTTTCAGCAGGAAAGAAACATAAAACAATATGAAAATGGAATTTAATGACACTACCAAATACACCGTGGTCGGTTCTGGCTCCGACAACCTAACTACAGGGTTCTTTAGTGCACCGAGGGCTGAGAGAGCTTGAGTGTTCTAGTGAAGTCTGGATCTTTACAGTGTGGTACAGTGAGGTTACAGGTCACTACCCTTCGGTATGAGTAGAGATGGTGGTTATTTTGGGAATGGATCAGGAAGCTTCCTGTTATTTCAGAGGGCATCTGAGGTTACATTTGATTCATCATTTGTAAACAAGTGTAAAAAATTAATGTCTGAAAACTGACCTAAGCCGTGAACCCGATAGGATTCCTCAGAAATATGTAGAAGTGCTACGCTGTACATGTCAGCAGATCCAAATGTTGTTAAATACGCTTCTCTCCTTCACTGCAAGTCAGAACCGTTTATATATATATAAAAAAACCAGTAATAGTGTAACCACCCGTGTGTTTATCTACAGGCCGATGGTGTAGGACCGGCCCGCTGGGTTGTGGATGGCGGAGCAGACAGGTTCAGTCACGGCCCACTCGTACCACACCTTCTTCCCATTGTTACACCTCCAGAACCTCACGCTCACGTCATTCCCGCCAGACAACGGGACCGGCTGCTACAGAGGGAACACAGAAAACACTCAGCTTCATTCCTCCACTTTTACAGAGAACACCACAGAACACAGACTCTTCAGGTTCAGTCACACTAACATTTGCGAGAGTGAAATTACCTTCATTTCAGTGTTTCGTAGGGCTGCACAATATATCGCATATTTACCGTCATTGCGATATCAACATGCCCAATATCCATATCGCAAAAGACTGAACTGCAATAAATGGTATTTTCCCAAAACTCTTCACTCAGTGCCACAGAGAAGAGGGCAGAAAAAATCACTGGGCAGTTTCTTCATCTTCTGTGCTGCTGTTATATATTGTTCCTTTTGCTATTTTTTTCTGACCAAGTGCTTACTATAATTTCAATTATGTTTACATTTATTTAAGATTAAAATATTTTAAAAATATTTGATTTTTTTTCAACAATGTTCAATGGTTCAAATGTTTTATGAGAGGCATTAAATGCTCTGTTTAAGTAAATTCTTGGATGGAAATATTGCATTTCATTTTTTTTCCTGCATAGACACGTCAGAGTCTGGAGTCTATGTCACCAGCAAATCCAAAGCAGAAAAACATTAACACTAAAGGCCAAGTTTTTACTCACTTATCGCATGTGATATCGCCATAGCAACACTCAACATTATCACATGTTTTCCTAATATCGTACAGCCCTAGTGTTTGGTATCACATACTTCTGCAAAGTCATCTCTGAAATGGAAGTTTGCATCATAGACTAACGCAGTCATTACAGACGATAGAGGCCAGAAGGTTAGGACCACAAAAAAGCAACACGCCATTCTTTTAACAGGAGAAAACCTTAGAAATACTTAAGTGACTGGTTTTCAATATCTGGTATTGTTCAGTTGTTCAACAAATTTGTTCTGGATTTCAAATTACTGAATATTCAGCCGGATCTCGATCCCAAACTCCTTCAGAACTGCTCCAGAATTCTCTCCAGTCCAGAGAGAGCAGAGAGTTGAGAGAGGGACGTCTCGTCCTCCCCAGTCTCCGGATCTTTCTCCCACTGAGCTGCAGGACC
>JBBPDB010009066.1:0-13139 GCA_037974465.1 Brachypetersius altus | reverse complement strand
TGTGTTTGGGTTGGTGTGTGAGAGAGAGAGCGAGAGAGAGAGAGAGAGAGAGAGAGAGAGAGAGGGAGGTTGTTGAGTCTCTCCTGGATCTGAGAGTAGAGCGGGTCGGAAGCCCGCTGAGGGTGAAAACTCTTCTGCATATGTGGATTAGCGGCGGGGACACTTTTTCTTTTCGCTCTGAGAACACGGCAGAAGAAGTCCTGCGCCGATAGAGCTACAGACACTGGGAGAAACGGTGAGATATCGGGGAGAATTGGTGATGTTATTGTGGGGATAATGCTCCTCTTTCTCCTGATCGAAGCCACAGAGGTAGCTAGCTTAGCTTAGCTTTAGCCTGGCGGGGCAGCTAACCGCCTAACAGCGACATGACAATGAGACATACAGCAGAATTCTGACTGTTTTCTGGACTAAATTCAAGTATATTTTCTTTAAGACGCTCTTACGCATCTTTTTAAACTGTGGCTTAGATACGGAGCCGTGAATGCTAAGTTAGCTCTTTGCTAAGTTAGCCGGGTTAGCAGGCTGGCCCAATGTTATTGACCAACGGCCGCCTGGATTAAACTCAGGATTTCACATTTTAGTCTCGAACGGACAAAATAAAGCAGCAGGTAAAACCATTTGTTCTGAAACCGTATATTTAGCATAACACGAGAAAAGACGAAAATAAAGTGAAATCTGTTTCTGTTTAATGTTCTGTAACGTTTCTGTTTTAAATCCTTTTTTTGTGATTGACTGTATGACAGTCTGTGTGGTTGTAAACACTGAGGTCTTTAAACTGGTTCTGTCTGATCGTAGTTTACCGTGTTCATAAGGGTACAGAACTGGAGGAGTTGTGTAAATCTGTTTTGTATTGTATTATCAGCAGATGATTGGGTTTCACTGATTTGGAAAGCTTTGGTGTAACTCCAGAACAGGCTCAAGATCAGTTTATGACCGTGCAAGTTTATAAAAAGTGTGAACAGTTTGTGAGAGAGATATGGGTGAGCTGTGATGCAATAGGAGTGTTAAATGTTTTACACTTTAACCTGCATACCTTCCTACACCTGCAGTTTATTATCCTGCCGCTTTATCGCCACACACATTACTACGTTATACACTGCCTGTCAAATCTTTACAAAAAACACACTGAAAATTCACACGTATATTTCATACATGCACACTGTACAATACGTAGTTTGTGTGTGCATATATGTTTGTCATCATATATTAAAATGTGTATGTTTTTATATAAATGTGTGTAAGTAAATTTATATATAATATATATATGTGATTAAATTGATCGAGGGTTCATTCGGGTACAAAACATAAAACAAACAATATAGGATGGAAATGTGCTCCCCTAAGTAATGGGAACTATAGATATTTTATCAAAATCAAAACGGCGCAAAAACTGCCATGCAGTTTAAAATGTCTCTGTATTACTGCATTTGATTTCACTCAGTCCCCTTTCGCTCAGTGTCCTTCACTTTCATACTGTACGTGTTCTTGACCGTACCTTTTACTTTATGTGCTGCAACAAAACCGTTTCCCTCTGAGATCAATAAAGTACACACACGGGTTTGTGCGTGTGTAGTTTGCTGGTGTGGTTACATAATAGGAGATGAGCTTAAAGTCAGTAACTTAAACCACGTTATTGTTTCTGTTCCTCAGTCTGTAGGAGGTGTTTCCTCGTTTCAGGACCCTTTTTCACCTTCGATGTAAAAACAAGGTTAGATTTGGTCCCAGAAAGTGACAGTAGTTCATGCAGGCCTCATTAAAGGGATCCCTGGTTTTCGGTGCCTCCTCCTTATCTCTGTGGTGGTGTTTTGTATCAGTGAGTGCTGATTCGTGCTGATATGGGAAGTGCTGATATCAGGGTATGTGGGTAGCGCTGAAGTGCTGTGTTTTAGAGTCCAGAAGTCACAGCCTGCTGATCTGCATGCAAAAAAGGAATCTGAAAAATGAGGTCGATGTAAGCAGAGTCTGTGTTACTGGTGGTGAAGCACTTCACCCTGTTCAGTCACATTCTTTATAGGGATTAGCATTCTAGCTTCTTCCCCCTCTGAAAAATGTACATCCAAAGATTATACACTGTTACACAGGGATGGACCTTTATAGGAACTGACAAATGCCAATAACAATATTATAAAGGCATCAAGCTTTGTATAATGTAGAAATTGTGGCTACATCTAGCGTTATAGTAGGAGACATGAGGCAGAATTAATAAAATGCTTAGCCTTCTGCTGTGGAGAACTACAAATGCATCAAATATCTGTTTGAAATATAGATCAGATTCGTTCACAGGGGCTTGACTTCATCACATGCAGCCATAAGAAGAGGTAGAGCTAAGCAGTAAGACCATGTTTTAAAAAGTTCTCATAATAAATGTCATTTAGGCATTTCTGAGCATGTGCCCCCTCCAGCTGTACACCAGGAAGCCAATATCCAGGCCCTCACTGGACCCAAATGATGCCAAAACCCAAAACTGAAGTGGCCTCACACAGACACGTTGCTTTATGTGGTCGCCAGAACTCATGGCCAAAATACAGCAGATTTGTGCTGGACTTCTCTCAACTCCAGATCAGGCTGTCGGCCAGGTACATTAAAGGGGCCATATACTAATTGTTTTCTTTTATTTCTTTCCTTTCATGATTCTTCTGGATTTATAAACTGTTAAAATTCTGTTTAACTTAAAGCAATGCCAACCTCCTCTATCCCTGCTGTTTTTGTTGCTGTGGTTGTAAATAGAACTTATGGATAGCCCTCACTAACTGCTATAGATATAAGTTGATCTGTTCTTTTCTTTTTTGTATGCATTTGCATTTATTGCTCTAATCCGTGATCTGAAACTCCACTCCTGGCTTTGTGAGTCACAGTGACAGGCTAAACTAGGGAAACACTTTCAGAAACAGTATTTCTTTCATTATTCTTAATGTTGCTTTAGTGTTTGGACACTTAAAGGACTTTACGCACTACAGATACAAAGGGTGACACACAAACTTGGTTGAGCTTTTATTAAACATGCGAGCGAGAAGGGAAAAAGAAAAGTAAAAAACAGCTGTGTGTGTGTGTACACAGAAGAACTGGGTGCTCTACTTCATCTCGGAGCTCTGAGCCACGAGTGATCATGAGTTCTGCTGTGAAAGAAAGGAATGTTGGTGTTAATGTACATTTTCAGGAACCTTTTGTTTGGACATACTTTGTTATATATGTGTTTTCTGTATAAATATATCTGAACCCGGGTGGAGGGTTTTGCACAATAGCATTTAGTCAACTAGGGATTGGTGTTTTTTCATTTCTGTGGTTGGCTTCCACATAGAGCTGTTACCAGCGGAAAAAAATGCAGTTTTTGGTTCCAAAACTGACCAGAGGGCTAGGCCAAACTGCTTAATGTGGATGCATTAATTCTGTGGTTTTTGTGACGCAGCGAATTCTGGAATTTGTTTCTGCAGCTTACATTTCATAAATGCACTGCTGAGTAAATGGTGTGTTTTGAAACCGCCTGTGTTTGAATACACTATTAACTCATTAGAGAAAGTGAGGAACATTTGGTTTTCCATCGTACTGGCCCTTTAACTGTTAGCCGTTAAGTAAAGGCGCTGCTTCAGTGCAGGTATAAAGAGCGAGGAGCTTACGAGGTGCTGCTTTAAACACGGCCTTGTCAAATGTTTAGCCTACACCCTTTCATTTATCACTGCGTGTTTCAAAACTCTGTGCGCCCGTTCCAGCGTCGGGTCTCACACCAGTTTCACAGCTGCAAACATTATGGCAGGCAGCGCTGGTGTTTAGTTTGACTTGAACAATTGCCTCGCCTCAGATGAACTTGGAGCGGGTTCAAGTTCAATTCGAAGACTAGATTAAAACCCTTCTACAGTTTTGGGTTGTTTGTCCTTGTTCCAACTCGGCAATCACTCATTTTGATTTATGAGCCGGCCGAGTGGGGCTTGGGGAAATGAGGTGCTCTGGTATTGTATCGTTAGCGCGGCGGCGTCTTGGCTGTCGCTGCCAGTATCGAACGCAGGGCGCTTAGCTGACTGTGCCATATTTTACTGGCTGGTTTTTGCTGTCGGGGCAAACATGTCAGAAGGTGAAGGTTACTGGGGCTCCTCCCTTTGAGGAGGCTACAGCTAGTTAGGGACACTCTCTCTCACACTCTCGCTCCCTTTCTCTCTCTCTCTCTCTGCACCTGGAACACCTGCAGTACTCACAAATAATAAAGTCAGCGGTTGGGATAAAGCAGTTTATTACTGCTTTATTACTGCTTATTGCTGCTTCAATACTGATGTACTGTATATATATTAGAGGTGGGCATAGATTAATTTGCCCTCCTCCCCCACCAAAATGATCCCTTTCCCTTTTTTTATAGTGTAAACTATAAACATTCCTCCAAATGTTCTCCCAGATCATTTTAATTTCATTTGGAACTCAGTTTAATACATTACCCTTAAACAAAATGTAAATATTAACCCTAGGTTTAAATACGGAAATGTCAGTTATGAGAGAGAGACAGAGAATAAGAGAGAGCGAGCGACAGAGAGAGAGAGAGAGAGAAAGAGAGATGATCGCACGAACGAGACAGAGACAGAGAGATGATCCGCGCGCTCCGGAAAAGTCACGAACGAGAGAGAGGCACAGACAGACAGACAGATATAGACAGACAGACAGATATACACAGACAGACAGATATACACAGACAGACAGATATACACAGACAGACAGATATAGACAGACAGATATACATAGACAGACAGACAGACAGACAGACAGCTCACTAAAATATCAAGGTGAAAGTCATCATAGCTTGCGTAGTATAGACCCAGCTCCCAACCCAACTTTGTGAATAGATTAACGGCGATATTTTTTTTAGCCAAACAGGGTGAGCAGCACAGCACTACAAAAGCAATGAAGGTGCCTTTAACCTCTTAAATGACAGTTTTATCATTATCGTATGTAGAAGTCCAGAGTCTGCTGGCCAGAACTTAGTCAATTATACAAGTTTTATTTGCCTGTGAGCAAAATGTGCATGACGGGACATACTAACCTCATACTGGGGGTGTCCTGCACAGATGAGCAAAAGCTCCAAGGTACGCAAGTCTCCCATGCCATGTCCAGGACTCCGCACTGTAATTTCCAGAAACGTCTCACATAACTCCGTGAAGATCCGGCAGTAGTTTAATACTCTGAATCCATGTGAGAAAGAGTGAGAGAGAAATTAAATAAACGAAATATGCATCCAATTGAAGTAGAAAAAAAAACTCAAAACAGCTTGCATTGATGGTTGTGAGAAAGGTATGAAGGACGAATAGAATGTAACACAATGCTCGATATCTTACTTGTCGAGATCTTCTCGGGCCACAGCCATGTGGTAAGCTGTTTCTAGCGTCAGGACTCCCTGAAAGAGCTGTACAGCAAGAGGCATGTGTGTGTCCACGTTCTCAATGGCGTAGAGAGTAGAACATACACAATCAGATGCAGCCTCGTGTAGGTTGGTTGAGGTCTCGTCTCTTTGCTGTCATCAGAGAAGCAGATACGACAAAAGCAGTTTTTAATTTAAAAGGATCAGATAATACTAAAAAAAATAAACTGAATTCTGTTGTCAAAGTGTGTTTATAGTAATATCAAAAGTTAACCTTGCTGTCTCTAAAAAAAGAAAATAATAATAATATTATGGCTGAGCCACAATCAGCTACAACCTCCTGTCCATGTACAGTAAAGTAACCAGACATTCCAAGAGCATATAGTGAAAAACCGCATTCAGGAAAAAATCTGAATCCGCAACTGCTGATCAGCGTAAAGGTGAGGGGTTCCTGTATTGTGTAAATGTCTTAGGCTCCTGTGAAAATGATTTAAAGCCATTTATCTGAGCAGTAAGGGACTTTCTGCCAACAAATACACAAGTTAACAATAGAATAAATGCAAACAAGAAAGCAACAAATATCAAAATTTATTTGTAAAGAGTACTTGATATTTTGTGTTAGTTTCACTTTGATGCCTCTGGCTTTTGCATGGATTAGTGAAACTCGATCAGCAGCTCCTGATTTTATCTAATAAAGTATTGATTGCACTGAACCAGGTATTTGAGAACTAGAATCTAATACTGGGCTTCCATAAGATGTCTGGGAATGATGCATACATAAAATTTCCTCCTTTCCTACTACTTCTTTCTCAAAAAATATATATAAATTAATAAATAAATCAATCCCTTGACTTCCCACTTCTCTATGACTTGTGGTGTTCTTCTCTATGGCTTAGGCATTGGCTAGTTATTATGTGACCGTTGTTGTATAGATGCTCTGACTGCAGCATCTTAGTTAAATAGTTTACTTGGATTTAAGCAGTTTTTCAGGTAAGAAATAGTTGTGGACTTCTTAAGCACTGATGTACGTCGCTCTGGATAAGAGCGTCAGCTAAATGCCGTAAATTTAAATGTAAAAT
Source organism: Brachypetersius altus (assembly GCA_037974465.1). NCBI lineage: Eukaryota > Metazoa > Chordata > Actinopteri > Characiformes > Alestidae > Brachypetersius > Brachypetersius altus. The sequence continues at coordinate 6,725 of JBBPDB010009066.1, read as the reverse complement.
CTCTACTGTATTAACATTATTTCTATACATTCTATATTAGCTTTTAAAAACATAATGCTCAGCTAAAGTTTTAAATGGGATTTTCTGAGGCGTCTAAGAACTGTACCAATGACCATGTCAAGAAAGCCATAGTTTGTGATTAGTGATTAGAATATGATGCAGAACTCACCAATACTTGAAACAGCACCATTAGCAACTGATTACTCGCCATGAAGTTGCTGTCCAGGACACCCAAGTTAAACCAGCTGCCCAGGCAACGGAAAACCTTAATTAGCATCTTCTCATCATTCCCCGATTTCTCCACACATGTCATCTGGTAGTGAAGAGAGAAAAAAATGTAGGCACAAGAAGGTGGCTCTCTGGTTTCATGAAGCAATGTCTGTCAATTATCCACTGCTAGTAAGAATCAAGCAATAATCATCAAAACAACTAGCAGAGTTATTTAAACCCTGCCCTTACACTGCTAGTTTAACTAAAATAATTATAAAATATAAAATTCTCATCCTCTGGCATCAAGGACTGTGGGTCATTTAGCAATATGCTTTGTAAATAAGTTTTAAAGACAAAGCAAAATTGAGTTATTGAGGAATAGCAATAAGCCTTGTGACACTGCCCAACCGCACCTCACACACGACAGACAGGAAGAAATTCCTGTCAGGTGACAAAGGCTGAAATTTTAACTGCTACTCCAAATGTCCAACAGAGGAGAATGAATAGAGATCTGTTGGCCTTTAAAGCTCGCATGGCTGGTACATACAGTTTGATGGTGGTTTTGCCGACCTCTGCTCATTGAACCATTCAGGTAAACGACTGGCTACTAATTCATTATGATGCCTCTACTGGCTTTCAATGTCTATGAAACAATTATCCATGCATGAAGGGGAATGCAGTGCTGATCTTAGTATCAGACACACCAACAACAATTCCCAATTCAAATAAAAAAAAGAACAGCCTGTCAAATTTGACAACATTTAAATACTTCCGTCTCAGACAGTTATATTTATACTTATGCCTCTCCATGTGCAGACCATTAAAACAATTTAGCAAAACAAGCATCACTGATAAGGGCAAATTAGTAATCCGAACAGAAATGGAGAAGATGGGAGGACCTAGCTACTGACCAGCCCACTTTACAGTTGGTTCAATGTAAGATTACCCAAACCTTGCCCCATAAAAAGTCATGGTGCAATGTTTACAGTCGTCAGAGACCCAAAAATACTACTAATAATAGTATTAAAATAAATACTAATACACACAAAGAAGTCATAAAAAGAAGGTAGGCAGGCTTCAAATCAAGAACATACAGAATTTAACATTATATTACAACGTGATACTGAAGTAGACAATTGTGGACGCAAAAGAAGTTTTTCTTGTTGGGCCAGGAGAGTTGGTCAATTTTACAAAAGGTCAAACCAAAGGGCCTCACGGACCAACTCTGGCCTTTAGGTCATTTTGGGCAGACGTAGTTTAATGTACTGTAACTATGGCGGAGAGAGGGACAAACATTTGACTATTCAAATTATTTTTTACATTAAAAGTACTGAAAGAAAAAAAGGGTGTCAACAGTTTCAAAAGTGTTTCTTTCAACAACAGTTCAGCAATGAGTCTTGTGAAATTATTCACTGCAACTCACGCCACAGACAGGAAGCAATATGAATAATCATTGGGCTAATCAAGGGCAGATAAAATCATACGACGGTTTTTGAGGAGCTTTGAGCTGTAAGAAACAGCTTTTAATTTTTTGACGTGTCGACACTCAAAACACTTCTAACTTCAAATTTGTGCAGGAATGAGAAATCGGCTGAAGGACATATTGGCTTCATTGAGAGCGATAGAATGAGGCTCACCAGCAGACTGATCACAGTGGTGGAATAATATGCCAGATCCTCGATGATCTCTGTCCGCCGGTTCGCGCCGATCCTCAGAGAACGGCTGTGCACTTCTTCCGGTAAGACTGTGAGGATCTCAATCAGGAAAGGCATTGAGGTCACATCGTTACTGTACCTGAAAGGAGGTGGGACGGAGGGGGGAAATAACAAGGGGGGGTGATTGGGCTATTAGATAAATAAAGGATGATAATTAGGAACTCCATATTGTTAATAGACATAACTGACAATTCAACATCACAACTACAGCGGCGGGGGGATTTGCAGCAATGTTGTATGTGACGGCAAGCCACATTAATGAGACTAAAAATTGAACCATACATTTTTAATATTCAGATGTAAAGAAAACAAGACCAGACTAGGCTTGACAGTTTTTGCATGTAACTGCTTTATTCTGTCAAAACACTGACATGTCTGGAGTCGCAGCTGGCAGGTTACTAGCAAATATGTATTAAAAGAAAACTCTTACTTTTCTATGAGGGTATGCACACAGCCCTTCCACGAGGCCATCTGAAGAGCAAGGTCAGCAATTGCCAGAGCAAGCTGGAAGAGAAGGAAGAAGACTGGCTAAAAGCCCAAGAAATGACAGTTCTGGCAAAGGAGCGATGCTGTCAGCCAAATCAGCTCTGTCACAGTTTATGCAACACAGTGCATTCATTACTTAAACTGATAGGTACCTGAGCTAGCATGGCTGCCCAATATATTGTCTACTGATAATTATTGTAGATACTGTCTTTGCTATACTGATATCAAAGAGAGTAATACATAAAAAAGAGAACTCTGAGCCATCGCATAACCGGTTACTTGGTGCTGTCTGCATGCTAACCCATCTCAGATACTCTCTTTTCTGAACAAAGACATTCAGATGACAACAAATAAATGGTTTGTCTAAATAATGCAAGTCAGTCCTTCATCACTTTTCATTAATTGCTTACAACTCATAAGACTAACTGCAACATATAGCCAGTGAGTGACTGTTTTCTTGTTTTTATCATGAATCACCTGTAAACAGCAGAAGGTCATTACCTGTGTGACGATGATGGGTGAGAGGTCTTTGAGGTTCTGAATGTGGGAGAGCAGCGAGTCTCGCAGTGCGATGTGCGTCTCCTGAGGAAGCTCGTAGAACGACGTCTGGATCTTCATCTTCATGGTCTGAGCTGCAAAGTAACAGGACTCCACATCCTGTTTCAGCTGTAGGAGCTGGTCTGATATCTCCCATGCATGCATCTGCATGAGTGACAGAAAGCAGGTTAAGTGAGGGATGAATCAAGCCTGACAGATCTGACAACTCAGTCTGAGGGGTTAGAAGGCTAGAAGTAGTACAAATAGTTGCAGAAAATAATACTTTCATTCATTCACTTGGGTGGGAGACGTGACACGTACAAATAAGTACAACACTGCATGGTATTAAGCTATTCCACAAAATTATAACCATGAAAAAAATCTTTCCCCTAAATGGAAAGAAAACAAATCCTAGAGGCATGTTGCCTGTTGCTATATCTGAATCCCCCACTCCCCTCTAACATGGCAGGGTGTCCCTTTAAAGACACAGGTTAGGCTTAGACCCAGACCGGAGTACTGAGAGTTCAAGTTGATAATGGCCACAGGAGTATACAACCTTCTCTTTGCAAACGTGAAACCTTCATCTAAGTTGATCATTTGCATTTTAGAGGGAAAAAAACAAAAGGGTGATTGTCACTTGCTTGGAGTTAAACAAAGCACCGATAAAAACAGAGCAAGCACTAGTTACTGGAACTGTAGTACAGTGACAGATTACAAGCAGAAGACAGAGAGAGCCCCTTCAGTTCTTCCTTATTAAGCATTAGGGATCATCACCACAGCCTGGATAGCAGAGTCATGTTCAGCTCCGGCACCAACAGCCCCTCTTAACGACTGAACCTTCAAACTGGTTACAGTAGAGCAGCAGAGTTTATTTTTAACACGGCTGAGTTTAAGTAATTCTAAGACATTAAGTACTCATGTGCTTCTGTATTTTGCACAACAGTCACTGCAGCTCAATTCTGCAAACTTGAGAAGCTACTAGAAGCTATTTGGGGTGTTTTTCCACTTGGGTTAACTCAGAAACCTGCACGTTGAACCTGAAAAGATCCCAAAACCCCTCAGTATGACTAACAAACTGTTCAAACACACGACCTGCAGAGTGAAAGAGAAACAGAAGAGCTTATGAAAACAAGGAGGAACCCGGCGTCTCCAACTCCTCTGAGTATTAGTCCGAGGGCCTGTAGACACCTCGGCGGGAAATATCTTCAGACTCATATTTAATTATATTTTCATACTTTCTGAAGAGATTAGCCGGATATGTTGCTAAAACACAACGCTCTGAAAACACACTACGCTGAGCCTGAACTAAGGTGTAGTCTCATGTCTCCTTGATTGGTTAGCACGGATGCTAATAAGCTAACAGGACCAGGAGCGTTAGCATAGCTAGCTAACGGCTCAGAGCTAGACGAGCCCAGCAGCAGGTTCGGTGTGTTTATACTCCTCAACACACGGCCAAGACTCGGTTCTACTGTCTGTACCAGACCCACGTGTGGGGAAATGGTTTAAAACAGTCTCTGAGTCTATTTCTGTATCTGGGGGGCACATCAGCTCCGAGTCTGGCTGTAGCCCCTGCCCGGCCCTGTCTTTGTACGGAGCCGGTTCTGAGCTCAGTGTCTGGAGTGACAATGTGGAGAAGCAAGGAAAGGTTGAGTCCGCTTCACCCACCGATCTCTGCAGCTCCCCCAGCCACACCGAGGCCCGCTCCTTGCCGGCCGGGTCCGGGTCGTGGTAGAGCGCCTGCACGGCCTGGTAGACCAGAGCCAGGCTCGGCTTCCCCCCGTCCATCTCTGGGCTCCGGCTCCCTCCCGCTCGGTCCCTCCGCAGGCTCCGGCTGGACTCACAAGATCAACACGGCGCTGCTCTCCCTCACGGCTGACGGCCACCAGACTGATCTTCACTCGGCCCTCCTGCCCCGCGGTCCGACCGCCATCTCAAACACTCATACACACACACCAAGCCCCACCAACCCGTCCGTGTGGAAACCAGAGAGGAACTCGAGTTCTCAGCCCCAGCCTGTCACAGAGTCTCTTCCAGGACAGACACGTGTTATTCACATTTACTCGTGATCTCCATACTATCCACAAAAATCATTTTTCAAAGGGGTAAACGAGTTACGAATACAAACTGCGGTCTATTTTGTGAATGAGGGAAAGGTATGAGGACACTCCTCCTGACTCTGGTTCAGGACCTCGCCCCAGTCCTCCTCTAGATGGAGACTTCACCTCCTGATCAGCTCCACCACGAGGAGAACCGGCCCTGCCTGGCCCCTCCTGCCCCCTCCTGCAGCCACACTGATCTCTGTCTGTACAGAGACTTTACTGATTTGAAAAGTTCAAGTCATACTAATAATGTTTTATCTAGTAAGTTTGATCTACATGATGCAGTAATACTACTAATAACAATGTAATACATAAGTGCCTTTTGTAGATCATTATTAATTATTTTGTAACAGAAAAAGAACCAGAACAATCAGACATTCATAGTTTCTTTTTTTTTAGTTCTTTTTTATTAGTTAATGGGAATTAAGTTCCTCCTGAAGATGTTATTTGCAGTATTTTGCTTTCAAATACCATCAGAGGTGTTGTTAGGATCTTTAAACATTTAGAGATTAATTTTTAAATGAGAAGAAAAAACAAAACATGTAATTATTCACCGCATTTGGGGCTATTTTACTGTTAATGTTGTGGGTTACAAAGTGTTTCAATCAAATTCCTCCCTCAGGCAGTGAACCCAGTCCAACCAGAACAGCAGCTATCAAACGATAGGGTAAATAAATGTTCAGCGCTAAGAATGATGGTGAAAGTATTAGAATATTCATTCATAACTGAACTGCGATTGTGGAGGCCCATGTTGAACCCTAGTCCTCCCAGCTTCATCACAGTCATGTAAAGCCTGGACCTTCTGCTAACACAGCTAAAAGGAACTGCCAGTTTTTTATTTCAGCTAAAAGACGTGAGTGATAAGGTGGAAGGGGAGGGCCATCCTACCCACCCACAGACAGCAAAGCCTTTTGTGGCATCATGACGTGGCATTTTGACTGTTGCACCACTCTGCAGTACCAGAATATATTTCAAAGAAATGGGCATTTCACCCCTTAATTATGAAGAACATTTCTCGCTATGGGGAAAATATTCAAAGGTCCCAAATGAATATTTAGCATAATTTCAAAAGTGTTGCAGACCAATGGCCCTCATTCCTGTTCCTGTAGACGAGTCTGTGATACGCCTTGACTTAAACTGAGCTGTTAGCAGCTAATGGACAGACCTAAACTCTCACAGCACTGAATTATACCATTTACATTTACAGCATTTATCAGATGCTCAAGCGGTCCACATCTGTTCTTCAAATGCTATTTTTAAATCAGCATTTTCTAATCAACCCTGTAAATGCCAGCTGGGTTACACATCTAAACAACTCCTGTTGAAGAAAAGACAGAGATGAAGGCATGAAGTAAGAGTGTGGAAACGTATTTCAAACAAGGCAGCAGCAAACATACATGTGACAGAAATAACTGTTATTATGCTGACGATTCAGGCTACCATAGCGATAAATGCTTCCTTTGAGGTTTATACAGCTACCAGTTTATAACACTGATAATGATAAGAAATAAGTAAATACTATGTATAATTAGAGAACAATATATTTGATTAAAATATCCTCCTGAGACCCAGGAGGATTCATATATATCAAGTGTTGGGGCGGTAAGAAACAAATAGCAAAGATTATTTTATTTGTACCTAATTTTATTTACATTTTACAACATGTGCACTTCAGTGC
>JBBPDB010009056.1:0-13141 GCA_037974465.1 Brachypetersius altus | reverse complement strand
ATCATTTAAGGCAAATCCTCCATGTTGGTGAGGGCAGATCACAGCACGCAGCCCCGCCCCCTGCTAAGTAACAGTCATTTGTAATCACAGGGTGTGGCCAATTAGCATATCTTCTAAACATTTACAGCTCAAACATCCCACATTTTTGTTGCCGTTTGTAAACATCGCCACTCAAAGACTTGCGACTTGACTTGGACTCGGTAAAGATGACTCGTGAACATCTCTGGCACAAACCCCAACTATTACCATCAGGTCACTGCTAAAGTCCCCTTAGCCAAGAAAAACACTGAACGTATCTTTATTCTCACTGCCGAAACGAACAATAAAGATCCTTCTATCATTACTGCTGCAGCCACCATATAAGCACAAGGCCAAGTTGCACATACACAGTATTTTGAAGTATTGTTTACATTTACTATATATTGGTACTGCCTAGCTATTTCCATTCTATTTGAGGAATCTAAGCTTGTAAGTTAGTTACATTGATTTTGTCTGTTTTTTATTGCATGTCAGGCCATTTTCTACCATAACAGACACAGTTTTCTGAATCTGAATGTGAAAAACCAACAAGAACAACTCCAGCAGCAGGGGAGTCAGCAGCATGTCTCCTGGATGGATCTCTTTCAAAGAGCACCTCACTATTACATAAGTCCTGCTGAATTTTAGCTCGGTTAGCCGGCGCTGTCCATATCAACATTGAGTCTTTCTTACTGCCATTGTGATCTGGACCTGCCAGCCACTGAGATGTGAAAGCAGCTAAAAATAGCCTCTTGCTCCAGCCAGTCAAAGCTCCAGACGCAGACATCCATGCCCTATAACTGAATTGCAACCACAAGCCAAAGGGTCTGCAATCAAATCAGTGTCTTGTTGTGCAGACAGCGTTAGATTAGCGTTTATTAGACATGACAGATTGATCAGGAGCGGACACTGATCATGTGCAGGCTCATTTCTGGAGGCTGTTGGAAGTGGAAATTTCCACCAACACATTTGGCCAACTTCTCTAACAGGCTGCTATATTTCAGTGCTATACTGTTTTTTTAATTAAAAAGTAATCAAATACAAGCACATGTTGTATAGTGTGCTTACTGTGACAGGCTGTGTTTGATGTCTAGGCTCATAACAGTATCTGAGATCAGCTCTTTTCAATTCAAGGATGCAATTAGCTCACTGGCTAATTACTATTGATAGGTAAAGCATTTTTTTTTACTATTTTCTTTTCCTTTAGTCATTTTAGAACAACAAGTGCATTAGCTCTTTATTAAACCTGTTATTTGTTCATTGAGGATGGTGCTTTTAAGCTGGTAATGCCTCTTAGTACATTTCAAAAAGTGTAATGTGGCCACATGTAAATACACAGCGTGACATTCGTTCTCTGTATTTAACGCCTTCACCAAGTGAAGCACTGGTCAAGTGAGCGTGGGAGCATTGTTTAGGGTATCTTGCTCAAGGATACCTCAGCGATGCCACTGGCAGTCCTGGAATTCGAACCCATAACCTTCTGATCACAGGAGCAGCTTCTTAACTACGAGGCCACCAGCTCCATCAGTAACTAACAATTCAAAGGAGCAGAGATGTAATAATGCATCAAAATGTTTAAATGAGGTCTGTCCTCTTTCTTGAATAATTCAAGTGAAGTATCTCTACACCAGAAAATCTCTTAGGTAAGCAGGAATTTTCTATCCGGCAATACATATCTGAATGATTGAAATCTGCTTACTGGAAAATGGATTCCTCTTCTTGTCGTGTTGGCGTTGTGCCCGTTCAGGCAGAAGGCACAGACGCAGACTTTCCTCATCATTACTTTCTTTATTTAAACACAAACTAAACCAAGCAAGATGACCAAATAACAAAAACAAAGGAGGACCTAAACGGACACAAACCTTCTGGGAAGTGTGAGGAGGAAACAGCAAAGACTAACACAAAACAGGCACTGGTTACACACAGTCCACAGACTCAAAACACCTGAAACACATTTGGTCTCATCCCTGGCAGCTGAGAAGCCTCATTGCTTCCATCAGCCAGAGACGAGACCACACCCCCCATCAACATAAAAGTCCTTAACAAAACTCAAACAGCAGCAACCTCTAGTGTTACACTTCCTTATGCCAACTATGAGTGTTCCTGTCACTCTCTGCCTGCTCATCATGGGTCTAAAATCTGTCTATCCTTAAAAAGGGCAGATCAAACTCTTGACTGGATGTTTTGGCCTTGGTACACTGAGCAGAAATAACACAGCAGGTGATACAGCAGTGTAGTCTCAGAGGAGCAGGTGGGGGCCCTCTGAAGGAAACTGAGGCATCTTGACCTTTCTAACTGAGATTCACAACTTGACAGAAGCTCTCTCTCAAAATATCTTCTCCTGCAGATGCGGCTCTCAGATTTATTCAGATTAAATTTGTTGGTGGGTGCTAAAGTCCCCCGTTGATGTAATCAGCAAGACAGTGTTGTGACGGGTCAGTTTAATGAGTACCTCAGAATTCCTATCTGATGTATCCACCGTGACTAACCGGTGATGGTTCATGGTGGCTGCCGTTTCATGAGCATTTTTTTAACAGATACCTGCCACTTATCACCAGCCAACAGTTTTCAAGACATGTCAAAATAATTCTCTGTCTCTCTCTCACTGTATATATCTTTTACAGGTGCAAGTATTGAACTGAACAGCACAATGTCAAAATAAAAGCGTTTATAGAACTTGAATAATTCAAAGAAAACAAATTTCTTGTTCACTCTTAAACAAAATGACAATAATTACCCATGTTTCACCGCCCTCCTGATCTCACTGTGAGAGGAGTGTCGATTACACCAGTGTTTTTATACTTTTCCTTATTAAACAAGATTTGATTCAGTCATTACTAATCAGTCCCTCATTGTCACGAATGAAGGCCAAGTCTGAAGAACCGTGTCACCAGTGTAGTGAGGAGGATGATCTGAGAACACTCCAGTACAGAGTAAAGATTCCCACCAGAATCAGTGTCTGTTTCACACACAGGAAAGGTTAAGATACCCGAGTACTCACGGTCCTGCAGAGATGATGATTTAATGGTTGAGCACTGGCTACCTGATTGGGCCTCAGTCTTCTTTATGTAGCGCATGGTCCTTTTGTTGATGCCATAATGGCGCTACAGCGGCATAAATGCTTCCTTCCCAGAGCAGATCCAGTAGTTCAACCTCCTCCTGGAGGGTCTTACACCTTCTCTTGCCCTGAGCTGCACTGCCAGAAGGCCACAGAGTGTTTGGGCATCTTATGGCTTTTAGAAGAAGAAAATGAAAACAGGAGGGCAGCAGCCAATAATGGGAAATTTAGCTAAATGTATATTTGGATTACTATTTATATTATTAGTAAAATATATTTTTATTAATAATTTAGAACTAAAATGCTAAAAAAAAAAAATTTCTGCGTACAACTATCAGTTCGGTTCTCAGAAAAACCGGGAAAAAAAACGAGTCCTCAGGAGTCCACGACTCCTGATCTGTGTAAAACTGGGGGGTTACTGTATATAAATGGGTTTTTGATCTTCCGTTTTGGGCCATAGTTTGGCTCATATTATGGTTTAATAAAACTAAAAGAAAAAATTCTTCCTTTCATGAAAGATATCTCTTTAGAAAGTGGTTGCAAAACAAACAGGAAAGGTGGTTTTAAATCATATCTTCATTTCTTGGTACTTCTTGAGCACGGCAGATGAATTAGTGCTGAAATGTTGTTTGCTTGCAGTGATAAGGTTCTGACTGACCCACATTTGTACTTTTGCAAAATAGAACAAATGAGCTTTTGTGTCAAAACAGCGTCTGTCAGCACTGTGTTCAGCCGCAGGTCCAACACATTCAGGTCTGTTTGAGCTACACACTTTACTACACCTTTCACAGCGGAGGCTGAATAAATAATAAATAACAGAACGTTTTAGAATCGTGAAATATTTAAAACATAGAAAAGGTATGACCAGTAAACAAAGAAGAAATAGACAAGATTCTGAACGATTTCCCAGGAAGTTATTAAATTTGATCAAATTCGGGACACTGATCCTGTTAAGAGCTTTTTTAGATTCACAAGTGTGTGTTCAGACGACTCTCAGGAGGAGTTTCTGCACAAACCTGTGAGTTTAAGATCATGTTCTCATTCAAATAAAGAAAGGAACACTACGATCTTCTGGAATTTGCGACCTTCTGAAGGTCACGTTCGCTAGCTGGAAGGACGCACAAGTGGGAACTGGGGTTAAGCTTTTAACAAAGAGACTTTATTAAACTCTTCAACTGTGACTGTAAACACAAAATACTGGAACTCAAACACGGCTCATGTCTCAGCACTCTCTCCTCCTCCTGAAAAACAATCTTAAATGTGCACTTTGGTCCTCTCCAGTCCATCAGTCCTCTGGCTGTTTTTGCAGATATGCTTATTGTCCCACTCCAGAGAGCCTTTTCCACCACGCAGGAATCCCAGGGCTTAACCTGTGGGGTATCAAGAACCCACACACAGTCCACACAAGTTCACTTTGCCTTCTTCTCCCTGCGTAGCGTGTAGATGCAGATTTCCTCCAGAGCTGTGCTCACGACTCAGGATCTAGATGCGTTTTCTCCGTGAACTCAACGGGTGACCACTCACTGATTCTGAGGTTCGGCTGGCATTTAATCATCGCACTCACACAACCCACCAATCCCACCACAGAGACTAGCAGTGGGACATTTAAACTTCACACAAATCACAAGTGGACATATATATAGTTTTTAAACACCTTGTACGCAATTGTAGAATTGTGGAACTGAACAGATTGGAGGAAAAACAAAACAAACCATAAAATGTGGTCTTTGCAATCGGCCTAATCTGATGTATTTTTACCCCTATTGGATTTTCTGGAGTCAGACGACAATCATATATCAGTTGTTGGATTTAACAAGTTGAAAATAACCGCAAATAAACAGAAATTGTAAACTGTATAATTTTCACTCATTGTTTTATATATTGATTATATTCAAAACAGGACTTAAATGTATACTTTACACTGTAAAGCACACATTAAAAAAAAAACTTTTCAGCTATTTTATGCTTGACACCAAATATCAAACAGTGATGCAAACAATACAAGCAATTTCACCTTACAGAGACTGTGAGTGTAGAGACTGTAAGTGCTAGGCTTCTAATAAAGAAAGCTTTTAATAATACTTGCAAGGATTTAAAAGTTGAATATTTTTAAACACAGCATTGGTGATAGTTTGGCTGTGTCCTGTGAGGGGTTACATGGACATATCTATGCGAGGCAAACTAAAATACAGTACCATTTGGATTTCTTTTGGAGTTCTGATTCGTTCATTCGGTGCAATGCTGTAGAAGAACTTATTTTGTTCTTTTCAGCAGAAGATTCTTCAAAGAACCTTTTCTCAAAAAGTGTGTGAATGTGAAAAGTTCAGGAAACCTTAACACAAAGTAAAGCAGTGGTTTTCAAACCCCAGGATGGTTTGCAATGTTGCTGAATTGTCTCCAGGGTTTTTTTTCCCCAAGGCCATGTTTTGAGAACTACTGACATACAGATTCTCTCTCGGTTTTATTCCTTTCCTCGAACCATACTATGAACCGTGAGATGCCTCAGTGTAAGCCAGAAGGGAACACCACTCTACGTGAGACATGATGTCCTTCATTTCTTATAGAGCCACTATAGACCGCAGACCCGCTTTCTTGAACGGATCTTGCACGTCTTGGCTTTTAGTGGCACTCTTTGTTCTTGTCTCAATGTTCCATTACGTCTCTGATTTGGTTCTGGTCACTGTCTTCTAGTAACCTTTGACTTCCTCCAGTGAGGGATTTCTGTGCCGTGTATCTTCCGACCTTGCACTCAGAAGCAGATGTAACACAGAGCCTGGATTTTTCTTCATTTAGCAGCTTTGATGGGCACAGGCCCTGGAGGACAGTATGGACGGGGCCATCCGTCGCTGCCCTGACCCTGCTATTATCTGCCCAGCCGTGGGCAGCTCACTGTCATCTCAGGTTTCGACTCAAAGCTGTCAGCCTTCTCCCTCCTAAGGTCTTCCTCCTTCTACCCACCAGCCTGTACTAATGTAACAAACCTCCCCTAAACCAGTACAGAAAGGCTGTTAAATCAATAGGGCAGGAAATCAAACCACCAACAACTGAAGTTTATAATTTACACCGTGTATTTATACCAGACATACCGTGTATTTAACAGACATATACATACAGACACAAATACCACCAGTATTTGAAGTCAAATAGTGTCCATCTTATTCCAGCCTGCCCCGGAATATGTAGCCCACTATGTATCACCCCTTTGGCATCGTCCGGAGATGGTAGGCTCTTTGGCTGGAAACCCCACTCCACCGTCTGGAAGACCATTGAAGACTCGGACGTCGACTTACACAAGGAAGAAGAACACAAATATAGACAGAAGACCTGGAATTAATCCTTTGTAAAATGCAGCATCAGCATCAGTGATAACCCATTAACCACCATATAATTCAAGCTTACAGCATCTGGTTACACATATGAGTGAGTACTATGTGCCCTATGAACTCCCTGGCTCGGCACATAGGTTTCCTCAGGGGTTGCTGCTCTGCTGGTCACCTAGCATAGCTTTCCTGTTCCCTTTATAGAGGGAAAAGGACACAGCGCCTCCTCTGGTAAGAAGCCAGTAATGGCACTAACCTGACTACAGGGCAGATGCCGAGGCTCCATCCTGCGTCTATTTCACTGCTCACGTAGTGCCAGGACCTTGTAAAGCAGCTCATTAAGTCCTTCATCCTTGAGCCGGGGCATGCATTCTGTCACAGCCAGCGTTTAAAGCTCTCAGCCAGCCCGTGCCCTCTCTTTCTCTCTAATGGGCGCATGTGGGACCGGTGAAGATTACATTTTGGCCGCAGCGTAGATTAGATTCTGGTTGGACCACGATTAATTATTCCCTTCAAAGCTCTCCTGCAGTGACAATTACCCAAAGCAGTTATTTAGAAAGTACCAGTCATGCCTGGGTTATGTTCTATATGCACTAATCCTTTTGCATGTAGGGCATATTTCCCCACTGCAGAAAATGCTTGTTAAGTACATAATAGCTATAGGAGTCCAAATGTGCATAACATGTATATGGGCTTCATGTTATTGCTAAAGCTAGAGTGGAATTAACCCTTTGTAAAATGATCAGTGATTAACACTATTGTGTTTTTGTCTATGAACTTCTTTTGAGGCGAAATGGCAAATTTCTTTTTTGCTGTGGCTTCTACACCCTGTGCCCCACAAGCCTATTGGAATTAGTAGGCCGTCCTTTACATGATTAGTTGCAGTTCTACTAAATTGAACGTTATGTTCAGATGCTTTATGAGCTCATATTGTGGCTCCATAAAGCTGTATTTTGCATATCCATATTTTAATTTAGCTGCCATAGTGCCTGAAGAAAAAGTGTGTTGCTTCCCTAATTGTATTTTTGGAGTCAAAATAGGATTATGCTTTTTATTGAATATATATGTATATAGTTTGTAAACAGTTTTTACACAATTGTAGAACTGCGGAACTGAACAGATTGGAAGAAAAACAAAACAAAACATAAAATTTGGTCTTTGCTATTGGCCTAATTTGATGTATTTTACTCCTATTGTATTTTTGGAGTCAATCATGCATCAATTGTTGAATTTAACAAATTGAAAATAATTGCAGATAAACAGAAATTGTCAACTGAAACCTGCAGGAAAATGCCAAATTCCAGTTAGTTCCCTACAGAGAATGTGTTAAAGCATGTAATTTGCCAGGGGACATCCAGACATTTGCATATAACTGTTCAAACACACTCCCAAAACGGCCAGGCCAGACTAAATTTGGAGAGTGGGCATCTCTGGTGACCACATTTCCATGGAAGGAGAAGCCAAACTGAGCAAGGTTGCATTCGGCAGTTTCCCAGACACCAGACATCATACGAGTCCCTTTAATAATGAGGGGAAATAAGCATGGCTGCCCAACAGCACTGGGGAAGATCACTGATCTGCATGGCCTTGAGGCATCCAGTTATCACTGTAAGGTTGTTTATGCTCTGACATACAGTTTGCCTGTTGTATGGGATTCTATTTCCTTTTGAAAATGCCACAAGGACTGTGTGTTTGCTTCAAGGAGCAGATTTGCCTCACAGAATCTTAGACGTTTGTTACATTTGTATTCTCTGAAGAGAGATGCAATGAAAACATTTCTTCCCTGCCTTTCAGCATGCATGCACATTGATCCATTGTGAGAGCAATATTCCACGAAAAAAAGGAGAATGTTATTTCCAAGGCTCTCTGTGGATGTACAGGCAGAGACCGCACCTATTCAGGATCAGAGCAGTGCCTCGCTATGCTTATGGGCGTCTGTACAGACAAAAGTCGTTTCTCGTCTCTTTGGTTCGCGTTTAAAAACACCCAGCTAGTCACTGGTGGGGGAAGGATTTAAATCCTCGACTGGAACAAAAGTACAAAGAAATGAAACACCACCACTTGTACATAAAACAGTCTATGCTCTGATTTGTTCATGCAAGACTGCAACATCACTACGAAACACAATGTACTTAACATTTACCCCGGAAAATACACAAGACCACTTCATTTGAATCAGGTGCCCATTCATTTGTGAACTGATCTCTTAATTTTACCTTAAAAGTGAATTTAAGGCATGAGTGTAAACCCTTTTATCTTAAACATAAGCGAATAATTCAGGAGGTTCTATTATTCAAGAGGCAAATCTAAAAAGGTAAGTAGTTTTACATTAATCAGCCTTGATCTGTGCAGTTTTCCCCTTCATTTTCCTAAATTTCCTGGAAATTAAGGTTATAATTAAGGTCATTATAAAGGGGTAAAGTTAAGAGGTTTGGTTTTACAGTGCATGCATCGTACAAGCTGTGTATGGTACTACGAAACACAATGTGCTTAACTCTACCTTAATTCACCCCTGAAAATACACCAAACCCCTTAATTGGACTCAGTGGCCATTAATTTGTGAACCGATCCCTTAATTATAACCTTAAAAGTGGATTTAAGCCATGAGTGTGAAACCCCTTAATCTTACACATGAGCGAATAATTCAGGAGGTTCCATTGTTTAAGGGGCAAATTTGAAAAGGTAAGAGGGAGAATTCAGTAGTTTTACCTTAATCAGCCTTAATCTGTGCACTTTTCCCCTTAATTTCCTGCAAATTAAGGACAAAATTATGGTAATTTTATAGGGTAAAATGAAGAGGTTTGGTTTCGTACTGCATGCATTGTACAAACTGTGTATGGCAACAGATGGCACTATAAAAAACAATGCACTTAACTCTACCTTAATTTACCCCTGAAAATACACCAAACCCCTTAATTTGAACTCAGTGGCCATTAATTTGTGAACCGATCCCTTAATTTTACCTTAACAGGGAATTTAAGCCATGAGTGGGAAACCCCTTAATCTTAAACATAAGGCATTAATTCCGGAGGTTCTATTATTTAAGGGGCAACTTTGATAAAGTAAGAGGATAATTCAGTAGTTTTACCCACAGTGTGAATTACCCCACCATATTTGGGTGGTACTAACTTCATAACACTTCTATGACCATTATGGTCCACTAATGGGGTCTGGGTCTTGATCAGGGGGTACAGTACCCGCCAATACCCCCCATAATTGGAACCATGGTTTTACCCCTTAAACACTTTACTCTGTGCACTTTTTACACTTAATATTCCGTAATTTCCTTAATTTCCTGGAAATTAAGGACAAAATAAAAGTAGTTTTAAGGGCTAGAATTAAGGGGGTTGGTTTCGTACTGTGGGCTACAGTCTCCACCTACACACCTTTGTCAATAATAAGTGAGATGTTGCTGTGAGCACGATGCATCCAGAATCAAAGAGGCATGCTGTGAAGTGCATTCGTTTTTCATCTGTCCGTTTGATGCCCACGTCTGGATGTCATATCGCTCCACTAGCTAGCGCAACCACAGGCAGGGTACATTTCACTCTCGGAAAGTTAATCATGAATAAGTCAACACTGTCAAACAGGCTTATGTGTTCATTTATTAAACAGACCACCCTGGGCTCCGGCTCCTGCATAGCACTTTCCCAAGGAGAGCGCAGTCAGAAACGTAGCCGAGGTGGTCAGTGTGGGATGTGGTTTGCAGGTCTTCAAAACATCTCCCCGCCGAAAGGATGCACCGGACTTCACTTTGGGTTTTTGTGCAAACATGTCAGTTCAGGTTAATGTTTTTCTGCCCAGGCAACTGAACTGAAATAAGTTGATTTGGCCCAGTTAAGCCTCCATCTGCAGGGTTCAATTTGTCACTACAAGTGTGAGGACCCAGATGGAGACTCAAGTGTGACTCATGGTCCAAAATATCGACTTACAACCCCAGTCAGACTCATTTTCTGGTGACTCAGGCCTCATTTTCCACATTCAGACAAACTGACCTCTTTCAAATCTGGTCATGTTTTACTTTTTTCTTTATTACTCTCCTCTCGCATGTTACCTTGCTACACTTTCAAAAATCGTGACAAGTACCCAAAGTAGTTTTGGTTTTTAGACTGGTCCTGTATTACCTCCACCAGTCCAGAGGTGGCAGTAATACACTGAAAAGTTGTCAACTGCCATAAAAATAAGAAGCTTGTGCTGCAGTGTTTTACACCCCCACCCCACCCCACCCCCCCCCCCCAGTTTTCAACAGTTATCTCAGTTTATTTAGTATTAGTACTAAATACTAATACTATTTCAACCTTTCTTTGTGTACAAGTGTTTGCACGCTGCTAATGCTAACTGCTAAAGCTAACGTTTTTTAAGCAATAAAGTTTTCTGATTCTGATCAATTATTTACCTTTACATTTTCTTTAAAGGTAATGCACTAAACTGAGTTTAAAATGAAATTAAAATGTTCTGGGAGCAGATTTGGGGGCAGATTTGGGGTTTACACTATAAAAATAGGTATTTAGGCTTTTTTTTTTTTACCAAAACACAACAACGGTGCATTTTTTCACTATACGCGAGTGATCTTGGAACGTAATCCCTGTGTTTTTAAATTTTTTGAACAGAGTGAAATCAGTGCAAACTTGCACCTGTTTCAGGATATAGATCGACTTTTAATGTAATTCATTATAGAATAAGTATGTTATTATTGAACGCTGGTGACTTCTAAAAATGGAAATAGTGGTATGATGTGAACTGTCTGGGTATTCTTGCAGTGCTCTGTGATCCAAGGCTCTTAAATGTCCATTCCGAACCACATGGGCTCCCCTGATGTTCCACCCCGTAGTTTCAGTCTGACACCACAGGGCTGCGGTTCCAGTGATCTATGGAGTGGATCATCATTTGATGCCGACAATGAGAAACCCTGCAGTCAGGCTTTTTGATCTCACACACAACACCTCCTCCAGCATGCAGACTCTGAAGGGCTCCATTTGATTTGGGTCACTTTCGGTAATTAAATCAGAACTTCCAACAGTCTTAATAAGATCAAACAGCATTCTGTCACGTCCTAATGAACTATGCATCATGCTATCATGTTCCAATTATTTCTGCAGTGATAGTATTTCTCAAAGCAGCCCATCAGGAGGTGTAGCTGTGGTAAAAATGAGCCCATATCTCTATTCTCCATGGTTTTGCGCTTACTAAAATAGCTGTAAAAGTGTTCCAGAGCCATTTAAAACTTCTGCTGCTCTCACACAGTTTTCTTATTTATTCAGTTAGAGCAGATTTCCATCAGATTAGATCAGGTCCAATTACTCAAGATGTTTATTTGCCAATTTTCCAAGCCCAGCCATTCCGATTCAGCAAGCAAATGGCAAGCTGTCTCAAAACCACTTAATCTAGAATTTAAAAAGTGTTTAAATACTATATGACAAGACCCTAAAATGAATTCGGTTGACAGGTAAAGCTCCTATAGCCTCTCCTATGGGTCAATCACTTACAAACACTTTTTGTAATACATTTTCAGTAATCATCAGAACACAAAATAGATTCTTGCAGATGATGTAAAGGTACACAGGACAGAAAAAAGTATAGCATTTAAATCAAAGTGTTTAAGTGAAAAGGAAGCCTGTGATATTTAGCTGGTATGCAGAGCAGAAAGCTCACAATACAGAACAGTCGCTGTGCTTCTGTGTACAATATTTAAAACAAGTGTTATGTAACAGACAGAATGAAAATTGTCGTTGTGGGATTGAACGCAGCAAGGTGAACCAAAACCAGACGCATCTGAAAAAATGATGAAAAAATGATTTAAATTAACTGTAAGGTTGAGACTAATATTGTAATCTTACATGTAATGTGACTTTTGCCCGCCTCTCTTAGGTCTACTCATCATCCAAAAACACTTTTCAGATTCTTGTGAAAATATATCAGAGAAACACTCTTAAAAATAAGGATGCGATTAAAGAGTCATTTGTGGCTCACTAAATTAGCTTATAAAAGATCGCTATTAAAGAACAAATCTGAAAAAGTATGAAAAACTTGAATACAATATAAAAGTTTCTTGCAGGAACCCTTCCAATGATCAAGCATCTTTCAATTATGTGATGGTTCTTTATACTTTTAAGAGGTTCTTCACACTCTCTGATACTTTTCACTTGGAGGGGAAAAGGGTTGCTGGTTCACACTGACTTCAAAAGCAGTCCAATGTATAATGTATTATAATGTATGAAGAGATGAACAGTCTAATCTGTCTGGGTTTTGAAGGTGTCCCATTTGAGATAACCAACAGCACAACGATGTTCTTAGATTGAGGAAAATATTTGAATAGAGCTTGAAAAGTTGTAACTAGTCTATACCTGTATAGCTTATAACTAGCCAATCATCTATAGCTGTAGCTGCACATAGGGACATTAATAGCCAATAGCCTACAGCTGAAGTCAATGTTGTGCACGAACAGCGTTCATTAAACACGTTCCTACTTTTCGTGAACGCTGAACTGAATGAATCAGTTCACACATTATGAACTCAGCTCATGTTGAAGGGGGAGGGGCTCTCACTCGATGGGAGTCGGCTCTTCTGATTCGCCACAAAGCGCCGGCTCTTCCGATTCGCCACAAAGCGCCTGCTCCTCCGATTCGCCACAGAACGCCAGCTCTTCCGATTCTCCACAAAGCGCCGGTTCTTCCGATTCGCCACAAAGCGCCGGCTCTTCCGATTCGCCACAAAGCGCCGGCTCTTCCGATTCGCCACAAAGCGC
>JBBPDB010009046.1:0-13143 GCA_037974465.1 Brachypetersius altus | reverse complement strand
CTCTCTCTCTCTCTCTCTCTATTTTTCCCCCTCCCTTTTTCTCTCTCTCTCTCTCTCTCTCTCTCTCTCAGCTGAGATAACATGGGTCAACATGATTTTCCCATAGATTGAATAACCGCAGGGGTCATGTGTCAGTTTGTTTTTCCTCAGTCGTTTCTCTGAAAGATGAGGAATATCCACCTCAGAATGCCTGAAGTGAAGCAGTCAACTATGCAGTCATTTCTGCATGCCCATGATTTACATACACTTTCACATTTCTATGTAATTACCCAGTTTCATTGCTCAATATAATGAGTCTAACATTTACACTGTCTGCAGTGTGTTCAGTCTATGCACCACTTTTATACCGCATATGAATGTTAGACCTAAATTATTTACCATTGAAGGAAATGTGAATGAATGTTTGAATTAGTGAACAGAGAGTGCTAAGAAAGTATAGGAACAGCATAGATGAGCAAATATAGTTTCTTCCACATATTCATGTTCTTGACTTTTGCACCTGAAAGTTCAAAATGTCTTTAAAGAAAAAAAGTGCTCCTGCTACAGCGTGCGAGACGGAGACCCAGGGGCAGGTGCAGTGTGAGCTCAAAGCCAGGAAATGACTTTGGACAATTCTCATATGAAAAATTCTACCACATTATTTTTGAAGGGCCCAGTCACTTTATTTGTTTTCTTGAAGTCCGCCTAATTTTTTTTTTGTTTAGGGTTGAAAAACAGTGAACCCCTTTTCAACCTTTCTTGATCCTTCAGAATTACACTGGCTGTTCTTCTTATTGCAACATGCACATATAAATGACCCCTGGTCTGATTAATTGGTCTGTGTTTTACTTTGTTTAAAAACTAGTGACTCCACAGCCATCTCTATCCAGGAGTCCAAGTAGCCCTATTGGCCTCTCTGTGTGGATAAGATGGCCTCCACAATGTGATGCTGTTTGCTCATATAAAAGAACTGCTGTTTAGCATTCTCCTCCAAGTATGTTAAAAAAGATGCAGTGGTGCTATGTATCACTTTCTGTGAAGAAGCATGTGCTATCCTTTACCTCTCCTACAATAGTGTAATATTACATTACATTCATTTGGCAGATGCTTTTATCCAAAGCAACTTACAACTTGAGGAAACGTTCAAGTTTCAGGACAGCGTGAGAACCAGAGGAGAGTACTACATGCTAAATCTTTATGTAAAAGTAAGGTAAGAAATCAGGAGAGGAGAAGATCTTTGAACAGATGAATCTTCAGGAGGGTTTTGTAGATAGAGAAGGATTCTGCTGCTCTTTTTGGCTTACACAGCAGAGAACCACGAAAGAGAAGAGTCTGGCTGGGTTTCCCTTTGTATAGGGATGACAGAGTCAGATGATGTTCTTTGGAGGAGCGGAGTGAACAAGTAAGAACATAAGGTTGACTATCATGTGACTGTGGTTTCAAGTGAACATGACTAAATGGGGAAAAAATGCAAAATAAACACAAAATTGTTCTTGTGTATAATACTGTGTGCTGTATGCATGGAACTGACTAAACAAGGGGTTTCCAACCTAATAATGCAGGAGCACTGATCAGTTGAATAAACAAGTACAATCATCATGTGTGCTTTTGCTTGAATGGAATGTGCAGCCACACATTAGTATTGCTTTTCAGATGGCCAGTTACTCATTTTTCTAATAATGTAAGTGTCCCATGTCCTCATGTTGTGTCTATGCCAACAACATCATGAAACTCTTCTTTATATTACAAACTATGGACTCTCAGTACTACACACTATGAAACACAATGTACTTAACATGTGCCTAACCCTATCTTAATTTACCCCTGAAAAGTAGGGGTAAAAAAGCAACCCCCTTCATTTGAATTAAGCGGCTTAAGTGTGAATGCCCTTAATATTAAGTTTAAGATGTTAATTCAGAAGATTCTATTAATAAAGGAGCAAATTTGAAAAAGTCTTGATCTGTGCACTTTTTCCTGTATGGGCAAAGTTAAGGTACACACAGCCTGTCAGTCACACCTGGACTCAATTACTCCACATATCCCTGGTCACTCTGGTCAGTGTTGATAATCCACCATGTGTGCTTAGCCCTTTGACTCCCTTGTTTTTGTTTTTTTTTTCTTGTTCCATTTGTCAATTTGTCATACAAACTTTCATATATCCAGTTTCATTGCCTGACCACTGTCTGTTTTTTTTTTACTTCGATTTAGCTCTGAGCTTTGGTTTCAAGCATTGGATTCTTTTAAGTAGAAGCATTTCCTGTTATTGTGGCCACTTCCAAAACCTAATACCCTGCTTATTGATGCTCATGTAGTTTTATGCACCAAATGCAGTCACATTTTATGACCATTTTCCATTTGATTCCTTACAATTAAACTTTACCATGTTTGTCACTGTGGCTTTAAGACTGTGGCTGTATATGATCTCTGTCCTGCTGCTTATTATTTGCAATAAAGTGCATTGACATGGTGGATTGAAACTGCTCTAGGCTGAAAAATGGCTGAAAAATATGTGTAAATGCACTGGTTTTGTCGTCATAAAAACAATTCAAAACAGTCTGTTTTTGCAGCGTAGTGTCTGTATATGGGCTGTATGGTATGGTTTTGAAATGTTAATAATGTTTACAAACTTTTCAACCTCTTTTATTTTTTTCATTTGTTTTTCCATCATAATGGGCTCTTTACGCCTCTGAAGTATAAGGAATTCCCATAAGCGATGGTGCGTATAAGACTAGAGCCTGTCTGATGAGTGTCCTGATTCCATCGCTTCTGCTATTCTCCTGATGGCAAGCAAGAAAGTGAGGCATGTTTTGAAATGACTCCCTTTACTGAAACCTCAAAGCAAGCCCCACTTTTTTCTTGTCATAAAAAGATCATCCTCATGAATTAATTCTGTATACATATCAAACAGCATAAACCGAAATGACACTTAAAAAGTGCTATGGTGGACTAAAATAACCCCATCAACACAAGAGAAACCCACATAAATGCAGATTGTTTATGTATCATTAAACAGTTTTGTTTTTGTTACATAATATACACTTTAAATGTACAAAAATTTGGACCCCCTGTTCAATGGATGATGCCATCACCACCACCACACCCTCACCTGGCCCTCGGCCATCTAGACAAAAAGGACAGTGAGAAGGATATTGATAGACTTCAGTTCAACATTCAACACCATCATTCTTCAGCATCTAAGGGGAAAGCTGAGACTGCTGGTCCTGGACTTCCCTCTCTGTAACTGGATCCTGGACGTCAGACAGTCAGGATTGGGGGCTGCATCTCCAGTACCACCAAGCTGAGCACAGGGCCCCCCAGGGCTGTGAGCTCAGCCCTCTGCTTTTCTTGCTGATGACCCACAACTGTACAGTGCACAACCAGCAACCTGTCTCTGAATGCAGACAAGAGTTGGTTGTTGATTTCATGAAAAAATGATGTTATCACTCTCTGCTGAGCATCAAAGGCTCCTCAGTGATCATCCAGAGCATCAAGTTCCTTGGTGTTCACATCACGGCAAACCTCAACACCAGCTCCTTTGCTAAGAAAGCCCAACTTCTTGCAAAGACTGAGGGGAGCGCACGCTCCATATCCCCCAGTACTCACAGCATTCTACAGAATTTTCTGTAGTTGCATCCTGGTGTGTTACAGAAATTGAAAGAAAGAAATTGCTGCATTAGATCACAAAACCCTACAGAGGATAGTAAGGACTGCTGGAAAGATCTTTGGTCTCATGTTAAATGACTGGCACACAGCATGAAACCTGAGATGTTTGGCAAAATATGCATTGCAGATGGTTAACTACTTACATGCTGATCACTGAACATTTCTGTCTGCATCAGTCTGCATGTGTGATCTGTTTGTTCAAATTTGCATTTGTCGTGTTTGCAATGCAAAGCTTTATCTCCAGCTGCCAGAGCTACTTACAGCTGAATATTTGATTAGTAAAACATTTTTTGGAAAAGGAGATATTGATACATGCAGAGACACTGATTTCTTATACAGCTACTGTATTTCTTCATCCTTCTTCTCCTGCCTTGGTGGGCTGCTGCTCGAACAGCGTGCTGCTGTGCTTTGCTGAATAAAGCCATTAGGCATGGGTAAATGTTATCTCAAGGACTGCCTGTCTTTTATGGCTTTGAACCTTCCCTGATACAGATGATGATGCATAGGCCAAGCCCCCTTCTCCACCCACTAAGACACATGAACACGCATACCCCCTTTAATGGTGCCCATGGGGAAATCCTTTACTAAAAGCCAGTCAAGTGGATGATAGATAAATAAGAGCTGCTGTATCAAGGGATGTTGAGGGCGGTGTGGAGAGCAGTGCTCACACTGCCCCGATTACTCACTCAGTAGCATGGGCCTGCTGAATGATCTGTGGCCCTTTCCTGTTGTTCTTGCAATTCATATAGCTTGTTTTTCGTTCACACACGTCTATACAATGTCCCCGGGCAACCATGTTCTCAAAACCAAAATTGAAATGAGATAATACGCAGCAATTAAAAACAAACCAGATTAACAAGAAAGGAGTATTATCTGACAAGCTTCGGAAATTGCTCGGTATCCAGTGAGTGAGTGAGAGAGGAAGATAATATAAATTCCAAGAATTTTCATGAACTCTGCCTTATATCCAATCTGATCCTGCTGTTGAACCAAGAACCATTCATTTCTGTTTCATTCCTTTCAAAGTTACAATCCATTAAAGGGTTTTCTTAGCATATTTGATGAATGGGGTTAGAAAGATGTTGTGTAAAAAGCAGATCTGTTTCTGAGAGGTTATTTAACAAAGCAGCTCTGTGTTGATGCATAAAGTACAAAATACATTAAATTTTTCAATAAATCCCCTTTTACTGACCGAGTGCACATGAGCTGGCACGGACTCCACTAGTGCGTGCAAAGGCTTCTGTTGAATCGATGTAATGAAGGATGAGAGTTGTCTGAAAATGGGTGAACATGTTCTTTGTCAAAAATTTGCTTAAATTTGAATAATGGCCAGGAAATCATGAATATTTTTCTCATAATTTAATCAGTCATTATCTTTGTTATATTTTTACTCCTATATGTAAAATGTGATCATTTTAAATAACTTAACAGTGAGGTTGACTGGTAATTGCCATTGTTAAATGGTTTACCAGAAATGCTTTGCTTGAAAACAGAGATTAGTACTGGAACTCCAAAAATACTACTTAATAACAGTAGTATTAATTATTAATATAGGTAGCCTATGTGTGCATAAATATGTAGATACACTTGAAGGGTGTTGTGTATGTGTCACTTGAAACAAACATCCAGACTAGCGCTACACAAACTATTTTTGTCTTCTTGTTTCTAGATTTATGCATGTGCTCATGTGTTCAAAGGACAAGGAAATGCCAGAAGAACAAGAATGTTCCAGCGTGTGTTTATATATATACATCCAGCTCTCAGTTTTGTTATAATTAGCTCCTCTCTCAGCACCTACTCTGGCTAGGTTTGTGTTTGTATTGGTGGTAGAATTAAGTCCAGTAAGTTCAACTGTATTAGCTCTGCTTTATTAAAATCACTTCAGTTAAGAGAGCTACACTACACCCAAAAGTTTGTAGACACTTCTTCTTATTAGTTGAATCAGCTGCTTTAAGAGCACCTGCTGTTAAAATGTATGTTTGAAGTTTGAATAATCGCCAGGGAAAAGCATTGCCCAATGCCAAATGTCAGCTAAAGGTGTATAAAGCCCCCAACATTGGGCCATAAGACAGAGCAACTGTGTCCTCCAGAGTGATCAAACCAAATTCAGTATCTTTGGAATGAATTTGTGATCCAGAACTTATTATCTGACATCAGCAAAAGAAAGACATACAGAAGACCCCTGAAAATGGGGTTACGTTCCAATCACGAATTTGTGATGTGGTAAGAAAATGTCAAAAAATTCCTATTTTTTATAGTGTAAACCCTAAATATGCCCCCAAAACATTTTAATTTCATTTTAAACTCAGCTTAATACATTACCCTTACAAAATGTAAAGATAAAGCCGTATCCATACTGTACAGTTTACTCTGAACTGCCGTGTCCCGCAGTGCTAGAATGTAAAATACCCCTGTTGAGACTGTACTGTAACTCAAGCAAGTGTTCGGTATAAGCAGAGTAAATACAGTAATAAAATAATAAAAATAAAGAGCTTTAAGAAGAACAAAATGAAAAACACGAGAACATGTGGAAAACTGTTATAATACTGTTCTCTCGACAGTACTAAAAATGTATACAGTTATATTTTATCCATGAACCGTGCACAATGCAGACACTGCACACTCTAATGCAGATTATATTGCCATTGTTTAAAGCATGGACAGGTGCCAGGCAGGGCACCTGATGCTGTAAAACATGGACCTTTCTCTCTCTCTCTCTCTCTCTCTGATGCAGTGACAGTCAGGGATTATCAGGCTTGACCTCTGAAAGGCCTCTGAAGCTGAACCTGAGTTCATTTCAGGCAAATCAATGGGTTAGAGATAAACAGTGGTTTTCAGTTAATTTTAAACCATCATATTCATATAAATGCACTTCAATACCACAAGACCATTACAGATACAGAATGCAGCAGCACATCAAAATTCTCACACACCATCCCAATACAGATCCTTCACTGGCTTCCTGTGGCTCCTCGCATTGGAATTAACACTCCAACGCTTGCATACAAATCTAAAAATGGGCCTGCTCCGTCTTACCTATCAGCACTGAATAGAATACACAAGTCACAGCTCATCCTCTTAGAACAAGAGGCTTTTCTCAGCTTTGGCACTAAAGTGGGTGGGTGGAGGTAGCTCAGTGGGTAGGATACTTGCCTCCGGACCAAAAGGTCATGGGTTCCAATCCTACCTTCAGCACCACCACTGGGTCCCTGAGCAAGACCCTTTACCCTAAGTTGCTCCAGGGAGACTGTCCCCTGTAGTTAGGAAATGGAAGTCTAAAAGCGTCTGATAAATGCCGTAAATGTAAATGTAAATGTACATCTCCCAGCCTCCCTAGAGGCTCAATAACCCAGAATGCAAGGTTTCTTAAGGCAACAGGCTCATCCTGTAACACTTTAGGATTCGAAAAAGAACCAGATGGATAAGAAGAATCGATAATGGCATCGACACCAATAATTTCTTAGTAGTAAGTAAGTAGTAAGCAGTAGTAAGCAGCGCTGTTCTCTGTCACTAAATGCTGGACAAAAAAAGAAGAAAAGTAGAATAAAACACAACATAACTGAGATAATATAAACTGTACCCCCCCCACACACAACCAATACACCCTTCCTCTGAACTTCCTAACACAGTGCACATACACACTAATCCGTTCTGTCTTAAACAAACAACTCAATCAACTTCGACTACCTCTGTAAATACCCTTCTATTATTTATTATACTGCACATTCTCTGTCCTGATGCTGCTATTATTTGCACTTTTATATTTACTTTTTAAACACATAACTCTCTGGTGCCAGAAGACAGTATCTACATTCATCCAGACTAGTGCTTGTAGCACCGGGTTGAATACTCACGCAAGCGATCCCCAGCTGGCGCTGTCCGGGGTGCTGAAATGGACGCAAACTGCCACTGCCAAAATGCCGGGTGTGGCGCCCCCTTCAGCACCACTGTTCTGGACTGGCAAAGCGCACATGCAGGAGAGAGAAACGCAACAAGAAGACACACCAGCAGCCACTACCGTAAACAAGGTGGGCGCCCTCTATAAGGGCTGGCTAAGGAATGGTAGCGAGACCCAGTTTGCCTGGCAGTGTGGACGCTATTGCTCAAGCCCTAAGCACCTAGGTTCCAGCCCAGAGGACTCTCCCCACTCCAGACCTGGATACTGGTGACCTCGGTGGCTCAATGCACCACCCATTTCTAGACTCCCACGATCACTTCCCATCCCTCACCAAGCCCACCAAACGCCTATCCCCACCATCTCCTCACAAATGTGGTTGTCAACCTTGGCTTGGTCTCCATGTCTGTGTCTGAATCCACTAGGTGGCGCTACATGCTGTAGCTGTTCTGCTTTACAAAGCCAAAGTGCAGTAACTACATATTTGGTCAAAATTGACTACAAATGGGCTTTAGGATGTCTCCTTTGTAAATATCCTGGTTCAAAGTTGTACCATTCCAAAGAAATGATGGTGTCAAAATTGCAGTAACAACAACATCCAAACTAATACTAAAACTTTAAACCCATTTTTCTCAGGTTCAGCTTTGGTGTAGTTACTGCACTTTGGCTCTGTAGGGCAGTACTGTTGTCTTGTCCTGTTGATTTTTGCTCTTGTCTTGTCTGCTCTTGTTGTCTTTGTGGGTCTGTTTTTGTGTTGCATCATGGTCCTGGAGGCACGTTGTTTCCTTTCACTGTGTGTTGTGTGTGTGTGTATGTGTGTGTGTGTGTGTGTGGTTGAAATGACAATAAAACTTACTCTACTTGGCTTAATGTACATTTCGTACAAGTGCATGTTCAGTTTGGATTTAAATAGTATGACGGATTTAATCAATCTTAGATCCGGTGGAAGGTTGTTCCATAGCCTCGGACTGAAAGGCACAATCCCAGTGTCTTCAGTCTGAACACAGACGTGGCCTTGATGAGTAGATCTCAGCACTTGACCAGCTGCAGAAGGTCTGATATGCATCATACGTCAGTAGAAGGACTTTAAACTGGATTCTGAATTCACAACTGTTACCTAAACTGAAAAAAACAAGCACTTTCTCCTTAATTTGATCTTTCAGTGTAAGATAAGTACTCTCCCCTCTTTCCCTTCTACTAATCTCTCTTTGTATATACATCTATTCTCTCTCTCTCTCTCTCTCTCTCCCTCTTGTATATATATATATATACACAATAACTTCTCTCTTTCTCCATCTCTCTTTTGCTTCTTTGGTTCTCTCACTCTCTTTCTCTTGATTTTTTCTGTGTTTTCTCTCTCCTCTTTCTTTCTTTTTTGAATCTCTTTCTCTACTCTCCCCCCTTCTCTTGCTCCCTGAGAGAAAGTTGGGAAAAGCACACAAAACAGAACAGAACATGAGAGAACTGACGGAACCCTGCAGGAGTTTCCGTTTCATTCTGAAAATCCACTGACTGGGCCATCTGGATCCGCCCGGCTCTCAGAGACAAACACACATTCTTAATGAGCCACTGACACACACACACACACACACACACACACTGTGGGAAATGAGACTTTCTCTTTCGAACAGAATGAAAACAGTTTGCCAAAAATTTGGAGCCACAAAACTTTTGTTTAGTTTTGGTTTTCTCACAATTATTCCTAATTGGAAAAAACTATAAAAGTATCTTCTGGAGTGAGCGGGTCTTTTTAACTGCTTTCCCAAAGTTCTCCTCCTTCACAACTAAACCAGGGTTTCTGTTACTCAGTAATGAGTGTTTTTATGCCCAGTAAAATGTATTAAAAACTGATAAATTAAAAGACAAAATTTTATAATGATGCTCATATAAAATGTAATAGTAAATGATGCTCTGCATGAACAGGAAAGTGAAGCAGCTTATTAACAGCCTGCAGTACTTTTTCATCCCAAAAGGGGGCGCTTTCATTGCCGTGAGCTCTGGAGTGGAAAAGAGAGGTTTATAAGTTGGATTTGGACTTGTCTCAGTTGGACCCATTTAGTTGGACTGGTTTAGTTGGACCAGCTTAGTTAAACCCTGTCTCGGTCCAGTTGGACTGGTTCATTTGGACTTGGACTTGGACTTGGTTGGGTTGGACTGGTTCAGCTGGGTCCGGTTCAGTTGACTTGGTCAAGGTTCATTTGGACTTTGCCACAATTCTGTTGATCCAATTCAGTTGGACTTGGACTTGGTTAGTTTGGTCTGGTTCAGTTGGACTTGGCTATGGTTCATTTGGAGTTGGGCTTGGTTCAGTTGGACACTGGCACAGTTCAGATCAGCCGTTTTTGTTGGATTCTGGTCTTATGTGATCACTAACAGAGCCTGGACACAGAACCCAGCCCTGATTGTCCCATTTAACACACATGGAGACGAAGGGAGACTCCAGTCTACAGCGGAGCAACGTCTGCTGGAAATTTGTTCAGACGAGAGAAAACAGAACCAACTGGACCCGACACACAAGAAACCCTGAGATATTTGGTAAATTGGGCGACTGTCCTCATGGACCAAAGAGCCGCTGAAGGACGTGGTGAGGGTCTCTCTCTCTCTCTCTCTCTCTGTCTCTCTAACTCTCTCTCTCTTTAACTCTCTCTCTTTAATTCTCTCTTTATCTCTCTCTAACTCTCTCCCTTTCTTTTCTCTCTCTCTCTCTCTCTTTAATTCTCTATTTTTAATTCTCTCTCTCTCTTTAACTCTCTCTCTCTCTTTAACTCTCTCTCTTTAATTCTCTCTAACTCTAACTCTCTCTCTCTCTTTAACTCTCTCTCTCTTTCTCTCTCTCTCTTTAACTCTCTCTCTCTCTTTCTCTTTGTATTGGATCATTAGGTAAGCCACTTTATTCACTTCAGTTTTACTTGAGCTATTCATGGATCCAAGAGATGAATAAAGATGTGAGTGTGTGTGTGTGTGTGTGTGTGTGTGTGTGTGTGTGTCAGTCTCCCACAGTCCTACACATGAACGTACATTTCTTCATATTGATGTATTACTTGATCACAGTATTAACAGTTTTTATACAGATGTGTGATTTCTGTTATGTTTAAAAAATTAAATTTCACTTTCTTTAGGAACAGCAGGTCGTTATCAGATCCAGATGATAATGAAACATCTCCTCCTCCACTCAGACACACTGAAGCGGTGCAGAGTCAGAGATAATTAAAGTGAATGTAAGAGGAGGCGTTTGATGAGTGGTGGTTGTAGCAGGGCCGATACACTCATTATACCTTATTTTAGACCAACATTTAATGACTGTACCAGAGTTCATTTCTTATTGACGAGCAAGAACACATTTACATCAACAGAAACTAATGTCTAATTTATTCGTTCATTAAAATCAGTTTAGTTTCACTTCATTCATTTGTGACTCTGTAATGTTAACCTCCAGCTAGACACAGCAAATAAGAACGTACACTCTCTCACGGGGCCAAACAGAGATTCAAAAACAACGCTACAGTGACAGTGAGTCTAATAAAAAGATTTTTTAAAATACATTTTTATTATCAATCCACGGGCCAGTATCAATCAACCCATGACCCACTAACAAAGGATCTACTGCCCGGTATAAAATGATATATGATCAATCCACGGCCCAGTATCAAACAACCCATGGCCCAGTATCAAACAATCCACGGCCCAGTATCAAACAACCCATGGCCCAGTATCAAACAATCCACGGCCCAGTATCAAACAATCCAGGGCCCAGTATCAAACAATCCATGGCCCAGTATCAAACAACCCATGGCCCAGTATCAAACAATCCACGGCCCAGTATCAAACAATCCACGGCCCAGTATCAAACAATCCATGGCCCAGTATCAAACAATCCACGGCCCAGAATTAAATGGTCCAAAATCAAATGATCCTTGGCCTGAATTAAAACAATCTTCATTCTGATATCAAATAACTCACAGCCATATCAAACATTTTGCATTGCAGTATCAAAGCGGCCAGAGCCCAGTATAAAATAATTTGCATCCCAGTATCAAGTGATCCATGACCCGGTATCAAACAGTGATTGACCTGGTATCAAACAATCCATGGCCAGGTATCAAATGATCCATTCTCCTGTATTAAACAATCTTTGAACGGGTATCAAATGATTTGCAGCCCAGTATCACATGATCCATGACCTGGTATCAATCTATCCATCAGAATTAGAATCAGAAACCTTTATTGATCCTGAAGGAAACTGCTTGTCTCTGTGTTGGGCCATTTTTAGCCCAGCATCAAACAACCTATGGCTCGGTATCTGGCCTGTATCCAAATCACCCCTGGCCCAGTATGCAATGATTTGCAGTATAAAAATGATTCCCAGCCTGTTATCATTTTCATGTCTCTGTGGCCCAGTATCTGTGATCTGGTTCCAAATTGCCCATGGCCCAGTGTATTAAAGAGCTGATTGTGTGGAACTGAGGGGGCCGTACGGGACCAGGGTCCAGGACCACTGAACCAGACAGTGACAGTGAACCCTCTTCCATATTAAACTGCATGTAGAAGCCGAAGCGATAACCCTTTTTAATAGGTTCTGTCCATTGTGCTGTTCAGGCCTGCAAAGAGAAATCTCTGCAGTGTTTCCTTTTTTCTGTGTGGTAGACCTCGGCAAAGCCCAGACAATTTTGTTATTTTTATTATATTTCACTGCAGACGTGCTCTCCCTCCCTCGCTCCCTCTCTCTGTCTGCTTCTCTCTGTCTCTCTCCCTCGCACTCTCTCTCTCCTGCAATATGGCTAAACGCAGTAAAGGAGATTGTATTGGGGAGTAATTTAAAGTCTCTGACACAGAGCTTACAGGGCAGAGCCGTATCGCACCAAGGCAACACATTACACCCTCTATTACTTAATAAAGTGTTTCTGCAATCCCTCTTTCATCCCCCTCTCCTCTTCTCCGTCCCAGCAGGAGGCTGGTGGACAAGGATAATCCGAGAGAAGGTCTGTATTAACTCCCAGAGTCCTCTGCCAGCCAAACTTACTGTGACAATGTATTATAGAAGTGCAGATTTACATATAACACAGTCAGAGGAAGTCCATAAAAAGCTAATTTACGACCCCTCCACCCGTCCCCTGTCCCCTGATCCAAGAATCAGTATCAAAAGATCCACAGCCTGGTATCAAACCACTCGTGGCCCAGTGTCAAACTATCTATCTGTTGATTGGTGGCCCAGTATTTAGTGATCCGTGATCCAGTATTTAATAATCCGTAACCTGGTATAAAATGATTCGGAGCCCAATTTCAAACAATCCACATCCTGGTATCAAATGACTCACTGCCCAGTATCAAACAACCCATTACCAGATATCAGATGATTTGCAGGCCATTACTCCCCCTCAGCATCTCTAATTAAATTAATTCCTTACTCTAAAAAGAAGTGTTATCACACTTAAGAGCACCAGAAACACACCATGTGCTTTTCGTACTGTGCAAATGTCTCATTTCCATATATTTTGCTTCCAGAAATCCAGAATTTCTTGTATGTTAATGTGTTCTTAAGGAACAGTTCTCCAGGCTTCCTGAAGGACTTTCAGAGCCTCTCATTTCCAGTCCAGTCCCTGAACCTG
>JBBPDB010009035.1:0-10971 GCA_037974465.1 Brachypetersius altus | reverse complement strand
GAGAGAGAGAGAGAGGATGTAGAGCTGGACTTTCTGTTATTGCACAAACACAGCTGAGCTGAAACAGTTCGGAAGTTCTTGTGGTTTTTCAGTTTCTGTACAGCAGTGTGTTTTCCAGAATGAACAAAAAGTAAAATTGCTGAGAGTAGAGTTTAATAAAAACTGGTCCTGGATCTGGTGATGAGTAAGAGATTGTGGAGACACAGCATTGCTGATTTTCTTTTAGAGGAACTGATGAGGAACAAAATCCACAGTAACCGGTCAGGATTTAGTCCTGTTTTGCTGATTCCTGGGTCTGAGCTACAGTATTGGAACATCAATACTGCGATTCGGAGTATTCTCCTTAAAAATAAGTGTCTTGTTTGTTTGATTGGGTTCTTTTTGTGAAACATTGTCACATCACCATAAAATGTTTTACTCAAGCCAGTAAAACATCAGTACATGTGTGTCTGTATCTGTAGGTTAGTCATAAACTCTTTACAGGTGCTGAAGGTGGTCAGTGTGTGTGTGTGTGTGTGTGTGTGTGTACCTGTAGGTCAGTAATAAACTCTCTGCAGGTGCTGAAGGTGGTGAGTTGAGCCGCTGACCCCACACTGACCCTCGGTACCGCCGCGCTGGAGCCTCGCCACAGTCCCAGAATGCCGTGCTGCCGGTGGATCATCACCAGGGCATCTATCAAGCCCTGCAGGATTCAAGGCCTTGTTAAAGTCTGGGCTCCAGAACTGGAAAATTCAGACTCCCTGTTATCTAGAACCGAGGTTCTGATGTTCTTTTGTTTATTGTATGGTGACAGTGTGTCATACAGCGTACAGGTCACGGTCATAGTCTGGGTTGCATCCACCACTGGTGCATATTATAGTTCTATAATCATCACCACCATCATCATCATCATCACCATGATTATCACAAACATCACTATCACTACCATCATCACCACAATCGTCATCACCATCACATTTACATTTAACAGTTACGGCATTTAGCAGACGCTTTTATCCAAAGCTGCTTCCATTCTACAGGGGGCAGTCTCCCTGGAGCAACTTGGGGTTAAGGGTTTTGCTCAGGAACACAGTGGTGGTGCTGAAGGTAGGATTTCAACCCATGACTTCTTGGTCCAGAATCAAGTATCCTACTCACTAGGCCACCACCACCATCACAATCATCATCACTGCCATCATCATCATTGTCATTACCACCACCACCACCAATAAAATTGCCTTACCATAATCATTTTAAATCATAATTCAAATTAAACCAAGAGATGAAATCTAACTGTCCCTCACAGAGTCTGGAGGGTCTGGGGCATCTGGAAGGTTCTGGGGGAATCTGTGGGGTTTTAGGGGAGTCTGGAAGGACTGAGGTGGGTCTGAGGGGTTGGAGGGGGCTGGATGTTGGGTACTGTAGACCAGACTGGGAAAATGTGTGTGTTCACTCACCCGGTGCTGATACTGATGACCCACTGCAATGGTGGCGGTGGACTGGCTCTGCAGATGAGTTTTTACCTGGACACACATACACAAACACACACGGAGACACACAGAGAGCGATCACATGATTCATTGACTCAGCACACCACTATTCTCCTACATTCAGAGCAGGTTTTAAGGTGGAACTGTCCGCGCGTCCCCACCACCCCGCACCCCCAACTCACTAGGTAAATGGGGCTGCCCATCACGGCCCCCACCACCCCGCTGGCCGCCCCGGCCGCCGTGCACTTGGCGAGGCTGACCCGGCCCGCGGTGTGTGTGTGTCCGGCGGACTGGATAAGCGCGTAGGATCCGAGCCGGACTCCATTCATAAAGAACTGGTACAGCATCCCGGCCACGAGCCCCCGCTGCAGCCCGCGCAGACCCTCCACGCGCCCGATAGTGTAGAAGGCGTGGAAAACGTTTCGGTAGTGCCGCTGGTACGAGCCGCGGATCCGGAGCTCTCCCTGCAGCTGCATCCGGGTCTTTACCACCTCCAGCGGGTTCGTGAACACACACGCCCCGCACGCGGCTACTCCGCCCAGCAAGAAATCCATCCTCCACCGGACCACCGGACCACCGGAGCACCGGGTCACCAGACCACTGGGATCAACCGACCACCGGACAGCCGGCTAAGGGAGCGACAGCACGCAGCTCAGCCGCAAGTCACAATCTCCACATTTACACGGAATTTAAGAAGATAAAATAAAAGAGAGTAAAATATTCTACAGCTCGTTAATCCGCTGCGCCAGGAGAATCTCCCGCAGCTCGCGCGGTCCGTCATTATTATTCCTCTTTTCACACCTGCTTTCAGATACGCCCCGCCCCTCGGCTCTGATTGGATGATGCTTTTAAACCTCCTGGCGTGGCGTGTGTGTTTGTGTGTAGGGCCGGACTAGGACAAAAAACAGCCCTGACATTTTGGGGTAGAGCGGCCCGCCACATACACATCTTTGCGCACCCACGACTGTGAATACCAACAAGCAGTATTTAACAAAGTAGTAATCAAAAATCATGCAGCTCAATCTTGTAATGAATATTCGGGAATAAAGAGGGATTTTTGTGTGTGACAGAAAGAGAGAGAGAGAGAGATTTTGAAAAGTGTGGATGTCTTTAATACCTGTATATTGTTCACAAATACCAACATAAAAGCTGCCTCTAATACCATACCCCGAAAAATGCTTTCTACTTATCCCACAACCAATATTAGATAATCAACTGCTCTCTCGCTATTAATGTTGATGTATGGTCGTTAAAAAAATAATGTTCTCACTTTCAATAAGACGATTTAGTTGTGCATGGAAGACAGAAAATAACTTAAATATATATAGTTTTAGCCCGTGTACACATTGTGTTATAAATAGTCGGTCTCCTAGCGGTAACACTGACAATAACGACGAGACAAACTAGCACGGCCATAAAACACACTGGCACAAAGCCAAAAGGGGCGTTGTTTAAATATATGATTGGACCAGCCCTGCGTCAGTAAATAAATGAACCAATGGGCCGCAAATAAGTTTTTGTGGGGCCACGAAATAAACTCCTATGATGACTTTTTTGGCAAATGCATCACGCAGGCACAGGGGCCCAAAGCGAAAAGGGGGTGTGGGTGTTTGAAAAGTTGAGTGTACCAGCCTGGTGCCAGATGGGTCTACGAGTCTTACGAACCGGTCAGAGCAATAAATGAAAAAAACTGCGTCGGCCCGAATAGCACGTCGGCCCATCGGGAAAATGCCCGATACGCCAGATCACCCTGTGTGTGTTAGTGCGTGTGATGTTTTGACTTTCAAGTTCAGAAACTACTCTAGCCAATCCCATCGCACGAGGGGCGGGGCCTGCCGCGTCGGAAAACAGGTGGGAACTAAAATAATAATAAATACGCTTTGCATTCCACGCCCCTGCTTAGTCTAGCAACCAATCAGAACGCAGATTTCAATTCGGCCCTCGTCTCTCCGTCTCTGATTGGACGAGTGAAACACGAGGTCTTAAAAACCACGCCAACTGCAAATGACAAAAGAAAATCAGGATCAGGGAAAATAGAGCAGAATAGAAAAAATACATTAAACGTGTTTAACTGTTTAAACATGAGAGCGTGTAGTGAAAACAGCTTTTCATTAAAAAATACGTTAAATATACTTTAGTTTACATACTTAAGTAAACCCCTTTGTGCTTTATTAAAAACCTTTCTGTGTGTGTGTGTGTGTGTGTGTGTGTGTGTGTGTGTGTGTGTGTGTGTGTGTGTGTGTGTGTCTGTGTGTATTATACTGTATGGACCCACAACGCCCCAGTAAGGGTCATCAGCAGGTCCACTTTGACACAGAAATACAGCCATCTGCTGGTGAAGATGCGATACTACAGAGGATGAAAAGCGTCTGAAGATACACTGTATGAACATAAGTATTGGGACACACCTGTTTTCAGGGGTTGGGCTTGGCCCCTTATTCTAGTGAAGGGCAATCGTAATGCTTCAGTATTGGATTGGATGACGTGCAAATGTGTGGTGTGCACAACCCTGACCTCAGCCCCATCCAGCACCTTTGGGATGAAGTGAAGCAGTGAGCAGCCAGCCACACAGTGCCCGTGGAGCAGTGTGTGGGGACGGTATCTTGCTCAAGGTTACCTCAGTGGTGCCACTAGCAGTCCTAGGGTTCGAACCCAAAACAACTCCCAAACCAGACCACCAGCTGCATCGAAAATAAGGCTTTGAAAATAAAGCCACTGTGATATTTTTTTGGTTGTTGTAAAAGTTTTAAGTGTAAATGTCACAAAGTCTTGTGAAAGTGGCTCTAGCAAGCATCCGATGTCTGTAAGCATTTTGTTGCAAAACCTTGTGAAAAGGTGGATAGTTTGCTTTTTATTTGTTTGAAAACAATAGAAACTGGAAATGAGTACAAACATGTACATTTATAATTTACGTGTCTTTACACTTTTGCATTTTGTTGTTATCCAATTCAATTTAATTTTTTTATGTCGTCTTTTTAATAACCGATGTTTGAACCATATCCTGAAGGTGTTTGTAATTGGTTCCGAGAGCTTACATTCCGTTACCAATGGTTAGCTACAACTGAGAGATCATTGTGTTCTGGTAACTAGATACACTATATAGACAAAGGTATTGGGACACATCTATTCTTCAGGCTTAGGGCTAAGCCGCTATCTTCAAATGAAGGCCAATCTTAATGCCTCAGCATACCAAGACATTTGCTTCCAACTGTTTAGCATGTCTAGTCCCCAGGTTCGATTCCCAAGACTGCCAAGCACCTGCGGTATCTTAAGCAAAGTACCATCCCCACCCACACATGGGTGCTGTGTTCCTGGCTGCCCGCTGCACTTGGTGAATGGGTTAAATGCAGGGTAAGAATTTCGTGTTCATGTATGACAGAATGGTCACTTTCACTAAAGTCCCTGTTGCTGTAATATTCAGGCGTTCCAATGCATTTGCCCACATAGTGTACGCTCCTAGAGTAAACCAGCATGTCTCGCAATCTTTCTAAATACTGACATGTATCTACCATCTGCATTTTCAAATGATAAGTAATTGCATTTTGCACCACAGCTGGATAAAGATTTTACAATAAAGTATGTACTGATAAAAGGTGTGCTTTATGGCAGCATATATGTTTAAAATTGCAGTTGCAGCCTTTTAAGATAAACAAGCCATATGTTTGAATGAAAATAAATTATTTCTGCATAGTTATGAATTTACCCTCTTACACTGTGTCTGGTAGAACAGGTCCTTCACTGATAGGAATTCTGTGAAGGCAAGTGCTGTGCTTGTCGATGCCAGACTAATAGACTTACATGCTGTAGTTCACTTGTTTCCCTGCATTACTTATTAGAAAAGGCTCTTGAACTGGTCAAATTTATTTAGTTTTAAATTCAGAAAGTGGGTACTTAGGAGACTGACATGATCACACACACCAAGAAAAAACCGGTTGTGAGTGCACAAGCTCAAGAGAAAGCGTGTGTGTGAGATGACAGATTGCCTAAAGTAAGAACTTAAGGGTTACTGGGTTCATTTGTTTCTGAACATGCAGGTAGAGATGAGATGAATTAGCACAAAGCAGAATACTTAGAAGTCCTGGCTCCTCAGAAGACTGAGAAGTGTTGGATGGGGTTGAGGTCAGGGCTCTGTGCGGGTTGGTTAAGTTCTTCCACACCAAACTCATCCATGTCTTTATGGACCTTGCATGTGCTCTGGGGCACAGTCATGCTGAAATACTTTACTTTTACTGGAAGTAAGAGCCCAAAGCCTGAAAAACAGGTGTGTCCCAATACTTTTGGCTATATAGTGTATTTTTTGGCAAAGAATTGATTCTATATAAATACATTTTATGTTAAAACCTTACAACAAAACACATTAACATGGGTATAAACAAAAGGATTCTCTTCTGTGTATGTGTATTCCTGACCTATTTAGTTTAGTAAATTTTTCAAATTTCATTTTTTTTATCACTTCATTCTTGTGTTTGAAAAGGAGTAGGCAGAAGTATACACTTATTTGGCCCTACCCCACAAATTTTACATCTCATTCATAAACAATAACAATAGTTTCTTTCATATAACAGAATATATAAATGTGCAGGTTCACAAATAACGAAACACATTAACCAAAACATCAATTACTGTCCCGGGTAAACCCCGTTTTCTTAGTTTTTTTATATTTTCTTTTAAACTGGTTTATGTTACTTTTTTATTTCTTTTGTTAGACTATTCCATAATTTAACTCTCCTGCTATTGAGCTCGACATCCTTTTTAATGTTGTTCTAGCATTTTGTATTTTTAAATTCCATTTCCCTCTTAAGATCCCCCTTCTCTTTCTCTAAACAACCAACTAATTGGTTCTGGAAGTTCCTTATTTTTATTATTTTTTTTAAATGTCCCTTGCTCCAATATTGTATTATTTTTTAATAAAGTAGAAGAATACAAATGTGCAAAAATTACTTGAGTAAGCTTTTATTTGCATATACATGTTTCTCATATGTGCAAATTTCTTCAGCAGAGAAGGCGCTACATTCATGCACTCTAAAACATAACTGTATTATCTCATTGTTTTTACAGGTATGAGGAAAACTTCAAGGGATAGAAGGTGACAATGGTATGCAAACAGAACTACGACTAATTAAAATTGATAACTTTTGGGTTACTGATCCAGAATTCACATATTTGGCAGCACCAAGACAGAGGGGCAAATGTATCTAAAAAACACGAATACTTTTGCAACCAATTACCAAACTGAGCTCCAAACAAAAGAACAGCTTTTCCAGTAAGATTCAGAATAACTTGCCAAACAAGATCAAATGTAGTTTTAAGGGAATAACTAAGCAGAAATGCATTACAAATTACTTGGGGAATTGAGACCATTGCATAAATGATAAGTCTCAGTGACCAGTTTAAGCTGTAATCTTTATTGCCTCAACTGTTTAGTGTAAACAACCAAATATACTTGGTGATATACATGTCAATACTCAGACAAATTGAATCATTTCAGTGGTGCAAGAATTATGTTGCTGTTAAGGAAGTGGATACAAATTGATAACCATTTTCAATTATGTTGAATAACTGAATTCAAATGAACCACACCTTAAGTCAAATATGCCATCAAAGCTGGTCCTTTAATAGAACGTTCAAAAATGCAAAGGATTAACATTTGATAGCTTTATAATCTGCAAACAGTAAACAGAACAGAAGTAAAGGAACCATGAAATTCTGGGGAAACAAAGGTAATTTTTTTTATGCCAGCTCCTCTTCTCCCTCTTCCTCAAACTCGCCCTCCTCCTCTGCTGTGGCATCTTGGTACTGCTGGTATTCAGAAACCAGGTCATTCATGTTGCTCTCTGCTTCTGTGAACTCCATCTCATCCATTCCCTCTCCAGTGTACCAGTGCAGGAAGGCTTTTCGCCTGAACATGGCTGTGAACTGCTCAGAGATGCGCTTGAACAGCTCCTGAATGGCTGTGCTGTTGCCAATGAAGGTAGCAGCCATTTTAAGGCCACGAGGTGGGATGTCGCAGACAGCGGTTTTGACATTGTTAGGGATCCACTCCACAAAGTAGCTGCTGTTCTTGTTCTGAACGTTAAGCATCTGCTCATCCACCTCTTTCATAGACATGCGGCCACGGAACACAGCAGCAACAGTGAGGTAGCGGCCATGGCGCGGGTCGCAGGCTGCCATCATGTTCTTTGCATCAAACATCTGCTGAGTGAGCTCAGGGACCGTGAGGGCGCGATACTGCTGGCTCCCCCGGCTGGTTAGGGGTGCAAAACCTGGCATGAAGAAGTGCAGCCGAGGGAAAGGCACCATGTTGACTGCCAGTTTTCGTAGATCAGCATTCAGCTGGCCTGGGAAACGCAGACAAGTGGTCACACCACTCATGGTGGCGGAGACCAGGTGGTTAAGATCGCCATAGGTGGGTGTGGTGAGCTTGAGCGTGCGGAAGCAAATGTCATACAGCGCCTCATTGTCGATGCAGTACGTCTCATCTGTGTTCTCCACCAGCTGGTGGACAGACAGGGTGGCATTGTAGGGCTCCACTACGGTGTCTGAGACTTTCGGGGATGGCACCACACTGAAGGTGTTCATAATCCGGTCAGGATACTCCTCACGGATCTTGCTGATGAGGAGGGTTCCCATGCCAGACCCAGTACCTCCACCCAAGGAGTGCGTGAGCTGGAAACCCTGCAGGCAGTCACAGCTTTCAGCCTCTTTACGCACCACATCCAGCACGGAATCCACCAGCTCCGCTCCTTCAGTGTAATGGCCCTTGGCCCAGTTGTTCCCAGCCCCACTCTGACCTGGGGCAAGAAGCTTGACATTTAGGCTAGGTTAGTGTGCCTACCTAAGCAACTAAGCTTACTGCTCCTTAAAATAAATATAAATTGGAAAAATCACTATAATAAAGGTTAGCAGTGGACTGATTAGGAGTTAGAAAGTAAAACAAAAGTACTGCATCTCAGTTGAAATACCCACCAAATACGAAGTTGTCTGGTCTGAAGACTTGCCCAAAAGGACCAGATCTTACGGAGTCCATGGTTCCAGGCTCCAGATCCACAAGCACAGCCCGGGGGACATATTTACCACCTATTGAGCAACAGGTTTAATGTGGTCGTTTGAAGCAGGGAATTAAAAACCATAAGTGCCATGAATGTCTCATTTACCCGAAGCTTCGTTGTAGTAGACATTAATCCTCTCGAGCTGCAGGTCGCTGTCTCCGTGGTAGGCACCGGTGGGGTCGATTCCGTGCTCATCACTGATCACCTCCCAAAACTAAGTAAATTATATGGTGTTAATGAACCTCAAACGCCAATACAATTATTAAACGGGTGAAGGGACCATTAAACCACCATTTAACTATCAAACACTTTGTTTTTCAAGTTTTTACATTAAAACGTACTGTGAGGAAAATATGTAAGTTTTCAGAAATTCTGCTGAAAGTATAAGACGTTTTTGTGTTTTTATTTCCACAATAACTTATATCCCCATAACTAAGCAGATAAATGTCCAGCGCGAGGCAGCTAACGTTTACATAGAAACAGAAAGCTAGCACATATTTAAAACATAACTAGCAGCTTTGCTAACGTCTAACGACCGTTATTTACAGGCCTAGTCAACACTTAGGTGCGTTTTACGAGTTAAAATAAACTTACTTTGGCACCAATTTGGTTCCCACACTGACCAGCTTGTAGATGAACAATTTCCCTCATTGTGAATTGTTTCCTAGACAGTTGAAAACAGCCGCAATTCAGAACTATCTCCTCTCGCCACCGGTCAAACTCTACTTGGGGGTCTTAACGTTTACCTGGATTTATAAACAACGCGCCGTCATACGATTGGTTGATTTTAACGTCAATCATTATTTCTCTGATTTTATTGGTGTGTCTGGAACAACCGTGGTTACGAGAGATTGCATTCCGTTGCTAACGGTTACGGCCAAGCGATGCCTTAGAGATCCTTTTGTGTTCTGGCAACTAGATCCGCTCCTACAGTAAACCAGCTTTTATCTCTGATTTAAAAGGGAATTGCAGGCTCAGACTTGTTGAGTCTATTGTAAGGCTTCTTTCTAAATACAGACACGAATCTTCTGCATGAACCTGCATAATTTCCCCTTTCGCGTATTTTCAAAGTGTACACCATATGAACAAAAGTATTGGGACGCCTGGCCATTACACTAAAAGGGACTTCAATTACACTGCATTGAAACACACAGACGTCCCCCTTTGTATCTATAACAGCTTCCACTCTTCTTTTAAGGCTTTCCACAAGACTTTGGAATGTTTCTGTGGGAATTTGTACCCATTCATTCTGTAGGGCATTTATAAAGTCAGGTTCTGATGTTGGACGAGAAGGCCTGGCTCACAATCTCAATTCCAGTTCATACCAAGGGTGTTGGATGGGATTGTGGTCAGGGCTCTGTTCGGGATAGTTTAGTTCTTCTGCGCCGAACTCACCCAGCCATGTGTTTAGGGCCTTTCTTTGTGCACTGAGGCACAATCATTCTGGAATAGAAAAGGTTGTTCCCCAAACGGTGTCCACAGTTGGAAGCATGGCATTGTTCAAAGTGTCTTGATATGCTGAAGCATTATGACTGCCCTTCACTGGAAGTAAGGGGTCTAGGCCAAAGCCTAAAAAACAGGTGTGTCCCAAGTTTTTGTCCGTATAGTATAAGCATTTGTGTTTTGTGCCACTGGATCAAGACCACTGCAAAAATGATCATGAAATAATCAGACATATCAACTAACCAGGGAAACAAAGAAGGTGGCTTGCATGACTGTTTATGGAATGACAACTTTGTTAATATATTTGTTTTTACTATTTGCAAGTGCAGCATCTTAAGCTAAACAAGTCACTTCATTTAAATAAAGGAATATTTGTCCAATTCTGCACAGCTATGAATTTACCCGCTCATGTTGTGTGTCTGGAATTAGGTGCTTTGCATTATCACACGAAGGAATCCAGCCAGTCAAGGCTTATGCTGGGCTTGGTATTCTCAATGCAACATCAACCTGCAAGCGCAAATGTCTCTTAAAGTTACCTTTAGTTTGCTGATGCCCAGCTCATAGACCTGTGTTTTTGGTGCTGTATTTATAGAGCTACAGTCACTGTCCATTTTATCATCTCCACTTATCCTATAGGTGCACTTTGAAACCTACTCTTACTGTAGGCCATCTGTTTCTCTGCATCATTTATTAGAAAATGCTCTTGAACTGGTCACTAATTAATTTACAGTTTCAAATCCACAAAAATGGACATTTAAGAGACTCACATGATCACACACACATAACCGTGTGTGTACGCAAAAGAGAGAGAGCGTGTGTGTGTGTGTGTGTGTGTGTGAGAGAGAGAGAAAGAGAGTGTGTGTTTGTGTGCGTGTGAGAGAGAGAGAGAGCGAGAGAGAGAGAGAGTGTGTGTGTGTGAGAGAGAGAGAGAATGAGAGAGAGAGTATGTGTGTGTGAGAGAGAGAGAGTGTGTGTGTGTGTGAGAGAGAGAGAGAGAGAGTGTGTGTGTG
>JBBPDB010009024.1:0-13144 GCA_037974465.1 Brachypetersius altus | reverse complement strand
ATGAGTGTCCATAACTGTTCACTGCTGAACTTTACTGTGTCCTTAAGTGAAAGGAAAGGTTTGGTGAAAAGTGTTCACTCCTCTATACACGCTAATTCCTTCCTACAGCCCTGGGGGCTAAGCCCCCCTCGTCTTTCCATCCTAGAGACATCCCTGGCATCCAGTGTATATTTCAGGATACTCCTGATGATGAACTATTCAAGAAGACAAAAGGAAGTTGAACATCAAGTGACACCTAATGGTGAAACTGAAAACTTACTCAAGATTTGACTAACACCAGTCCAGAACTGAACAGTGCAGACAAGGGGATGTGATTTATGTTAAAAAAAAAAAAAACAATAACAAGATGGAAGCCTGGTGAATTACACCTAAATCTTCTGACACAGCACAAAGCCAAACTTAAAAATATATATATTTCAATTAGAAGCCATTTAGCCTCCTGTTAAACTAAATGTGAGGTCTTTGTCGGCAACTCTATCACTAATTACATTTACAGAAGGGATGCAGTGTGTTTATTATGCTGTCTTAAGTTAAGACCCTAATATCACTGAGCTTGTGAACTAAGCCAGTAGAGGAGCTCAGCCATTCAGAAGCAACCAGTTGCCATACTATGTTCAAAATTCAAGCTTTAAGCCCGAAAAGGTGAAAAAGTGAAGCTAT
Organism: Brachypetersius altus; assembly: GCA_037974465.1. Taxonomy (NCBI): domain Eukaryota; kingdom Metazoa; phylum Chordata; class Actinopteri; order Characiformes; family Alestidae; genus Brachypetersius; species Brachypetersius altus. The sequence goes on along the minus strand of JBBPDB010009024.1, from coordinate 12,484 downwards.
TTAGCTTCCTGTGAAACTAAATGGGAGGTCTTTGTTGACAATACTATTATTAAGTCAATTAATCAGTCAATTTTTCCCTAAAATGTCTCTTTTTAAGTGTATAATGGAGCTTCTGTAGCTGTAACCATGTGCCAATCAGGTGGTAAAAGGGAATGAGGGGGTAAAATTAAACTACCCAATCAGATTGCAGGAGAGACAGATAATCTAGCTAATGGAGCGCATTCAGCTGCTTAATCAAGTACAATAGAATATTAAATTAACCAAGTTTACGCAAATCAGTTACATTTATTTTAAACTTTTGTAATAACATTTTGAAAGAGCAGCATATTGTTAAATCTGAGGATAGGCCCAAACCTCTAGCCTGTAGTGTATCTGGTAGGTAGCTGGTCCCTTTAGTGTCCTAATTCAAGACGCTGTGTTTTGGTTTGTTTGGATTTAATCCTCTGGCTTTGCTTCTACTTATTTTGGCAAACCACTCTGAAAAAAAAAAGTTAGATGGAAACTCGAGGAGTTGGAAGAGCTGGGGGCCTGATAAAGTAGCCCTGGTACCTTGATCAGGGGTGCCTCAGTAGTAGGGGTGTCACGGTTCGGTTTTGGGGTCACGGTTCGGTATGGTTCACAATACAGCGAAGTTAAGCAACAAAAAGTTCTAAAGAATGAGGCTTGGTTTGTTTTTGTTTATTTGAAATAAACAGCAGTGTATTAACCAGTAAACACACACTCTTGCTTATATTTGTATGTATGTGTAAGGCAGCAGAAGTGTTACGCCAGTAGGTGGCACTATTGCACCACACTACGGTTTATGATTTACTTGCGCTTTTTGATCCCTCTGTGATTCCGTATTACTTCAATAACGTCTTCTCTGTCGTACCGTGTATTCTCCAAAAGACATCATGTACCGAACCCTGACCCATGTACAGTAACGCTTTGGTAGGAATACGTGTACTGTTACAGCCCTAATATACATGCACACACACTTACACATACATATATATGCACACGCATATACACACATATACACACACACAGAAACACACACACATAATACACATGTGTTTGACATGTGCTCTGTTGTTGTGTAGCCAGTGTGCGTTATATTATAATTAGTTTCTGTGCTGTTTTCACTAACCTCAGTCTACCAGTAATATCTGGATGACGCATGAGGAGATGGAGTCTCTGGCTGCGGCCACCAAGCCTGTGAGTGTGTTTCCCTTTATTCCACTGTGTGTTCAACCCGTGTTTCTGTATGTGTGTGTTTTTATCTACTGTTTTATCTGTTTTATTTGTAAATCAGCCACACTTTGAGTTTCTTCAGATTTTATTTATTCATTCACTCATTTGTCTGGCAGGCAACTCTGTGTTCTGGACATACAGTGCCTGCCCTGTGTCCTGTTAGAACTTCATTTAGACTGGTGCTGCTCTTAAACTGTTTCTGCAACAATTCCTCCATCAGCAGCACTCAATGGAGGGTCCTGCACAGGGGGGTTCTGTATAGGAGAGTCCTGTATAGGAGGGCCCTACACGACAGGTTCGGTTTAGGGGTAGTCTTGTATAGGGGGTCATGCATGGGGGAGTCTTGTATAGGGGGGTCCTGTATAGGAGGAGTCTTTTATAGGAGGGACCTGTAAAGGGGGGTCTTGTATAGCGGGGGTTCTGTGTAGATGGGGTCTTGTATAGGAAGGCTCTGTATAGGAGGAGTCTTATATAGGGGGAGTCGGTATAGAAGGAGTCTTGTATGGGGGGTTCTGTATAGGAGGAGTCTTACATAGGGGGTTCTGTATAATGAGAGACTTGTATAGGGGGTCCTGTATAGGGGGGTCATGTATGGGGGAGTCTTGTATAGGGGGGTGTCCTGTATAGGAGAAGTCTTGTTAAGGGGGGGTCTTATATAGGAGGGTGCTGTATAGGGGTAGTCTTGTATAGGAGGGTCCTATATATAGGGAGTCTTGTTTAGGGGGTTCTGTATAGGGGGAGTCTTGTATAGGGGTTCCTGTATAGGAGGGTTCTGTATTGGGGAAGTCTAGTATAGGGGTTCCTGTATAGGTGGGTCCTGTATAGGAGTAATCTTCTATAGGAGGGTCCTGAATGCAAGGTGGTCCTTGTTTATGTTTTTCTGAAGAATATTATATATATTTGTTTATATTTTCATGCTATTTTTAATCATTTGAAAAAAGCATGTATTTTTGCATTTTTCTTTTGATCATTATTTTAAGGTTACTGATTTTTGTCGTATTTATTGATATTTTATTCTTCTGTTTGTGTGGAAAATGTATGTTTGTTATCAACCTCTGTATTTTATATTTATGATGGCTGTTGTTATTTCATTTCCAGTCTTTGGTTGTTCAATCCATTTTTTATTATTATTTTAAATAAACAGGTTTTGTTCTCTACCCAGTGTGAGTGTAGGTGATTATTATTTATTCTTTCATTCTCGTTTTCTTTCCCATTTTTTCTCTCTCCCTCTCTTTTTCACTCACTCACTCTGTCAGTAGAGAAGCTTTTCTAGTTGACTAATCGTCTCTCCCTGCAGTAAGAACCTTAATGTGTTTCCTCCACTGTATGTGGGCTTCCATTATTAACCATAACTGAACTGTTTTTACACCTCTAAACCCCTAAACCAATTTTATAACATGCTCATAATCCTAAACCCCTCCTCAATAATCCTAAACCCCTCCTCATTAATCCTAACCCCCTCCTCATTAATCCTAACCCCCTCCTCATTAATCCCAAACCCCTCCTTAATAATCCTAAACCCCTCCTTATTTATCCCAAAACCCTCCTCAATTATTCAATTATCCTACACCCTCCTAAATAATCCTAAACCCCTCCTCATTAATCCCAAATCCCTCCTCGATAATCCCAAATCCCTCCTCAGTAATCCCAAACCCCTCCTCATTAATCCCAAACCCCTCCTCACAATCCTAAACCCCTCCTCATTAATCCCAAACCCCTCCTCACAATCCTAAACCCCTCCTCAATAATCCTAAACCCCTCCTCAATAATCCTAAATTCCTCATCAATAATCCTAAACCCCTCCTCAATAATCCTAAATCCCTCATCAATAATCCCTAACCCCTCCTCATTAATCCCAAACCCCTCCTCATAATCCTAAACCCCTCCTCAATAATCCTAAAGCCCTCCTCATAATCTTAAACCCCATCCTCATGAATCCTAATACCTATACCCCTCACTAGTAATCCTAACTCCTAAACCCCTCCTCGTTAATACTAATCCCTCAACTTTTCTTAGTTAGTCTTAACCCCAAAACCCCACTTTGTTAATCCTATTAGTCCTAATCCCTAAGCCCCTCCTGGTTAGTCCCAATACCTAAACCCTCCTGGTTAGTCCTAATCCCTAAACCCCTCCTGGTTAGTCCCAATACCGAAACCCTTCCTGATTAGACCTAGTCCCTAAATCCCTTAATATTTATACCTAAACCCCTCCCGGTTAGTCCTCATCCCTAAACCCCTCATGGTAAATCCTAATCCCTAAACTCCTAATAGTTAATCCTAATACCTAAACCCTTCCTGGTTAGTCCTAATCCCCTCCTTGTTAGTTCTAAACCAGTTCTGGTTAGTCATAATCCCCTCCTGGTTAGCCATAATACCCTCCTAGTTAGTCCTAATCCCTTCCTGGTAATCCTAAACCCTTCCTGGGTAGCCCTAAACCCTTCCTGGTTAGCCCTAATCCCCTCTTGGTTGCTCCTAATCCCCTCCTGTTTGGTCCTAATCCCCTCCTGGTTGGTCCTAATCCCTAACCCCCTCCTGGTTAGTCCTAATCCCTAAACCTCTCCCGGTTAGTCCTAATTCCCAAACCCCTCCTGGTTGGTCCTAATCCCTGTCTGTGCTCCTCTGTGTCTCTGCAGGAGCAGAAGGAGATCAGCTGGGATCAGGCGAGTCTCTCAGTCTTTACTCTTCAGGAGTTTAGTCTTAAACTGCAGACCTGATATTCAGATCTTTATCTGATCCAGGAACTACCTTACATTATTCAGTACATACAGTAATTATTTAGTAACTGAAATATTCAGTATCTACTGTGAATTATTGGGTAAGTACAGGTTACTGAGTGACTGATTTACGTGAAATTATTGATTATTGATTATTGAAGTTATTCATTTCTCTGCAGTATTTACTGTGAATTATTATGGGGTTGCTAAGAATGATTTATTATCTACTATTATGTTTTCAGATGAAGTATGAAAAACTCTAACATATACCAAGTTTATAAATACTCAAACATTTTATACTGTTTATACTATGAATTATTCTGTAAGTACTACAATAATAACTATTATCAGTTATTTAGTAACTGAATGTGTCTATGTGTATGAGTGTGTGTGTGTGTGTATGCGTGTGTGTACCTGATTGTATGTGTATATATCTGTGTGTGTGTGTGTGTGTATGTGTGTGTGTGTGTGTATCTGTGTGTATGTATATCTGTGTGTATGTGTGTATATCTGTGTGTGTGGGTGTGTAGATCCTTGCCTATGGGGATATGAACCACGAGTGGCTGGGTAACGAGTGGTTGCCGAGTCTTGGCCTCCCTCAGTACCGCAGCTACTTCATGGAGTCTCTGGTGGACGCCCGCATGCTGGACCACCTCACCAAGAAGGAGCTGAGGGGGCAGCTGAAGATGGTGGACAGTTTCCACAGGTCTGCTCTTCGCAAAAATCCCGTTTCTGCACCAGGTTTGGGCTGATTTTCCTTTAACACGCTCTCGTCTGTCTGTCTCAGGGTCAGTTTGCATTATGGAATTATGTGTCTGAAGCGTTTAAACTACGACAGAAAAGAGCTGGAGAGAAAGAGAGAGGAGAGCCAGAATGAAAACCAAGGTAACAACCTTTCCTCCAGTTTTCAGTACATTACTCTGTATTACAGTACATTACTCTGCATTACAGTACATTACTCTGAATTACAGTACATTACTCTGCATTACACTACAGTACTCTGCATTGTAGTACATTACTCTGCATTACAGTACATTACTCTGAATTACAGTACAGTACTCTGCTTTACAATACATTACTCTGCATTACAATACAGTACTCTGCATTATAGTACATTACTCTGAATTACATTACAGTACTCTGCATTACAGTACATTACTCTGAATTACAATACAGTACTCTGCATTACAGTACATTACTCTGCATTGTAGTACATTACTCTGTATTACAGTACATTACTCTGCATTGTAGTACATTACTCTGTATTACAGTACATTATTCTGCATTACAGTACATTACTCTGAATTACAGTACATTACTCTGCATTACAGTACATTACTCTGCATTACAAGACAGTACTCTGCATTACAGTACATTACTATGCATTGTAGTACATTGCTCTGTATTACAGTACATTACTCTGCATTACAGTACATTACTCTGAATTACAGTACATTACTCTGCATTACAGTACAGTACTCTGCATTACAGTACAGTACACCATGCTGCATTACAGTACCTTTATCTGCGTACAGTATATTACTGTCCATTATAATACTCTGCACAATGCATCACTCCACAGTACATACTAAACAGTACATATATCTGATATGTATTGTAATGGGAATATTACTTCAGTACTGTTTAGTACATTACTGTTGTACTTTCGGCACATTACTACAATACTTTATGCTAGGCTACATTCGGTTAATATGTTTTATGTGACAGTACACCACTTTAAAATACAGTAGATCTGTTTCATCTTTCAGTAATGAGTGTTATTGTCGTAATTACTATTACTGTAATAATTTTACAGTCCTCTTACATTATCTGTAAGTCTATTTCTCTGTGTTTCCTCCTCGTAGACGTGATGGTGTGGTCTAATGAGCGGGTGATGCTGTGGGTCCAGTCGATTGGACTGAAGGAGTTTGCGGATAATCTGAGAGAGAGCGGCGTCCACGGCGCCCTGCTGGCCCTGGACGACACATTCGACTTCACAGATTTAGCGCTGTTACTGCAGATCCCCAACCAGAACACACAGGTAGCCCAACACACCTCACACACCAGCACACGCCTGTCAAACCCCCTCCTCCAGTCAGAGGTGATGCTCATTGTGGTCTTTGCCCCCCTGGCAGGCCCGGCAGCAGCTGGAGAAAGAGTTCGGCACCCTCATCTCCATGGCAACCGAGAGACGACTGGATGAGGTACGAGAACAGTGTGTATGAACGTGTCCGACTCAGTTTAACAGCATTTCCCTCGACACGAATGACTCCTGAACTTATTTTTAACTTTCATTCTCTAAAACTAAGGTTCACGTATTCGTCCACAGATATTTTACATAAAATGAAAATATAAGAATGCATGAAGACCCCGGATTTCACAGATGAAAAGATACAATAATCTGATAATTGAACATCATTAGTTTCACATTAATGAAACGTTTTCTAGAATTTTTGAGCGCTGTTGAATTAATAATCAGGAAATTAGTTTTCGAGACTCGAGACTTTAGTCTGTATAACGGACACTTTGAGTTCTGAAAATGTGTGATCAGGCAGCTTGCTGAGCTTCTGAGGCATAAAATTCATATTAAAGAGAATTAATGAGCCTGACTTGATTGCTGCAAGTGACATGAAGCACGTTTGTAACTGTGATTTGCACAGTGGTCTGTCTTCAATTATGACAAATGCAATTAATGTTCCTCTGAAGTCCAGATGAACATCATTTCAGTATGAAATGTGTGAAAATAAAATGTAAAGAAATACATAATGGCACCACAAGAGCAACACACTGGATTCACAGACTAGGTGACTCTATAACTGAATGAATGTGTGTGCGTGTGTGTCCACTGCAGGAGGGTGGTAAGACGTTTACCCGCTCTCCATCTTGGAGGAGAATGTTCCGGGAGGCCTCAGACCCCTCCGAAACTCTCCCAGCCAACATAAGAGCGTCCGCCCTGGCCACGCCCCCACTTACTCTCCGCAAAGTCCAGAGTGAAGGTGTGTGTCTTTTTTACTGTCTTTTTTTATGGATGTTAACGTTCAATGCTTCTTAATATATCAGGATACTGTATCCATTTTACAAAAGTGTCGTGCTGGATTTGATGTGTTTTCTGAATTGCAATTGATTTTCATCCACAATGGTGAGGCTAATGTGGCAAAACTAGAACTAGAAATTCTCTGGATCTACTCAAACAACATGGACACAGTATGACTTACTGTGAAAATGAATTGAACTCCTTCATTAAGGTGATCAGACTAGTGGATGTGGTTTAGGACACAGTATGTCTTACTGTGAGCTGTAAAACTGAACTGAACTCCTTCATTAAGGTGACCAGACTAGTCAACATGGTTTAGGATGCAGTATGACTTACTGTGAATGTAAGAATGAACTGAACTTCCTTCATTGAGGTGATCAGACTAGTGGACGTGGCTTAGGACACAGTATGACTTACTGTGTCTGTAAAAATGAACTGAACTGCTTTTGATCCCCCTAAATGAAGAACTAAATGCGGTCTGAGGGTCCAGGGGATGTTTTCTTGGTGATGGTTTGTTAGTGACATTAGCTTTGTAGCCTCAGTCCTGACCTCAAGAAGAAAAAACTGTATTTTAAACACATTTCTGTTGATCACATCTGAGGTCTGTGGAAAAATGTGTAAATCTGTCATTATTCTATACACTGTAATTATGTACTGAGATGTTTACAGTAAAGTATTGATCTTCTGATTTAAAAAACATCTCCAGAATGTTTGACACATTTCAATCTATGTTCTTTTTGGCTTTGTGCTGTTGACACGTTGTGTTATTTTACACACTCTTTGTCTGTTTTCGTCCCAGTTAGTCCAACATGCCGAGGAGAAGCTGGGTCAGTGAGGACCTACTCTTGCTGAACCACATCACCCACAATGCTGTTCTCCCTTTAAAGCCTGAAAGTGGGGAGTAGAAATCAAGAAACAAGATCATACAGAAAAACCTGTTCAGCCACAAGGGAAGAGAAAAATTTAATTTTAAAGACAATTATTCTCTCCACACTGTAATCTAATCTCAACACACAGCCTCCACTGCAGCTGCGCAGAAGACCTGGATCTAGATCTGGCAAACTTTGACTTGGATCCAGCGTGGATCTGTTTAGAAGTTCCATGAACCATGAAAGGTCTTGAATGACAGCATCTTCAGGATTAACATCTTCAGGAGGACCGTGTTCATGAGGACCATCATCAGGAGGAAAATCTTTGAGGACCATCATCAGGAGGAACATCTTCTGGAGGACCACATTCAGAGGGACCATCTTCAAGAGGACCACAAAGTTCACTGTCCATCTCTCAAAGAGTCCCAACCTGGCCTAAATGAATATGACGCTTGTACAATTGATAAGTTCTTGTTTATCATTTTAAACTGTGTGATCTGCATTCTTGATATCTCTGGATATTTGAAAGAACCCCAATCGCTGCTTGAAGGGTTGGTGGCGGTTGGTGGCCCCAGGAATCAGGGCTGCAGTGAGACGGACTGGAAAGACCTGGATAGAGGAAGAGAGACATGAAAGGGAGGCCTGTGCACATGTGGGGTGTTACAATAATCTTGTACAAACTGAAGCAGAAATGTATTTTGTGTGTGTGTGTGTGTGTGTGTGTGTTTGCATTTGTGTATGCCTGTGAAATGGTAGGTCAAACCATACTCCTGGACTGGGGCTGAAGTCAGAGACTCCTGGCCGATACCTATCGGTGGGTTTGATGAATGTAACAGTAAGTTTGTCTGTCATTTAAGCAGCCTGTTACACATCATGGTTTTCCCCAATTGTTCACACACAGACACTGGAACCGAGGCTCTTCTCATATTTAGCGAACTAGGACTGGCCTGAATAGAATAGAGTCGCTTGTGTTCCTGAACAACTAATCAAGTGCTCAAACACTCATTCTCAAATTCAGCCCTACAAATAATACGTACTTTCACAGAGAGCCTTCGTTTGAATTCTTACTGCGGCTCAAATATCCAGCAGGTGGCAGACATGAGTCAAGTCACTTCTCTTGCTATAATCCTTTATTAGCATTTCCAACCTTTTCCCAAATGGCATTTCATAATGAGATACAACTTCACAATCAGAGGGTTGAAACGAATTTGAATCAGTCAAAGTCCATGTTGCTGGTGGCCATTAGGACCATATCCAATATCCCTGTGCCCCTTAAACAAGCTCCTTCGGTTTACTTTGCATTCGATTACCAATGTAACAAACAAACAAAGGTAGGGAGATAGTTATGTTTGCAGTGAGGCAGTTTGAGAATTTGGAGAAGAGAGAACCAGGAGAGGAAGGTTCAGTGAAGAACACACACCTTGGACCCATGGAGTATACGTTTTCTTGTTCCACTTCTATGGGCCAATAGTCACATCTCCACCTCTTCTGGGATCCGTTAAGGAAGCTTTCTGGAAACTTTTGAAGAACCCGAACAGTTCACCAAGGAGCTAAAGGTGGAGCAAACTGTTTTGTGAAACCTTTTAAGAAATTGACGAGTTCCGTAACCTTTTTGGAAACCGAAGTTCTCAAGAACCTTTTAAGCAGCTAAAGAATCCTTAAACATTTTCAGGAGGTAAAGCCCTCCAGAAACTTTTGAAGTACAAGCATTCTTCTACACCTTCAAGAGTTCCAGAACGGTTTGAGAAACTAAAGAATACTTAACTATGGGTTATGCTCCTCTAATTATCTAGAACAGATTAAACATGACCCAGACTAAATGTAGGACATTGGGGCTCCGTGGATTTCATCACTGGTCAAAATCCAGCCATTCAGGTGTGACTGTTTAGACACAAAGAGAACAAAAATTATCTGGCACTTTTCTTTAGTCTGGACCAAGAGAATCGAACCATGAATAGAACCACACTGTCTGTCATTGGTTTTTGACATGAGTGGTTCTCTGTAGAGGCATCTCTACTGGAAAGGCATCTCTACTGCTCCACAGAAAAGCACCTAAAGTGCAGAAGAAGGTTCCTGAGTTCTTGAGAAGGTCCCTCAGGTGGACGCATGACTTAAAGTTCTGCTACATTTCCTAATAGAAGGATCCTGCTGTAGAAAATACCTAATGAGAAGAAGTGTAGCAATAGGTGGAGGTGGTGAAGGTTTCAACTCTCAAGGATTTCCAGATTTCCGTGATGTTTATTGTATTCTCAGAATTTCTTCAACGGCATGAAAGAAAACATAGAATCTAATCAAACTTCATCAAACAATCCAAAAAAATATGATTTACCTGTGGAAGAAGAAGACAAAAGTCATCCATCTATTCATCCACCCATCCATCCAATAGTCCATCCATCCTTTCTCTGAGCTCCTTATCCTCCCAGGGTGTATCGGACCTTTGCTTAAACAATAGGTTTCAACCCATGGGGTCGAAACAGGACTTTTTATTTGTGTAACGGAGTCTCTGCACTGGAAGAGGGTTCCGCTGGAGTGGATTTGTTTAGAGAATTGTTTTGTTAATAAGAGCTGAGCGTTCACTTTTGGTTTTATCTGCATGGAAAATGAAAAACACGAGAATCGGTTCCAGGAACTGTGTCGACAGTTGGGAAGAATCTCATTTTTTTTATTCTTAGGAAGGACGTTCGATGTAGCGTGTGCATATTTTGAACTTCACTACTGGAATATTAGTCTTCTCTGATATGTATCGGTGACAAATAGGTGGCTGTGATGAAGAAAAAAAAAAGACGGCAGAAAACTCCTGTAAGCTTTTTTTTTTTTTTTTTTTTTTTTAGTGTTGTTATTGTATATTCAAGTTTGGTGTGTGTAGGTTTGTGTGTGACTAAAAAAAAGGGAATATTAGATATACCACACTCTCAACACATTTAATACAGCGTACGGACCCCAGTGGCTTTTTCAGCTCAACACCTGGAACCCCTACAGTCGCGAGAACCTTCACCAGACCCCAGAACAATACTGTATATTTTGTAATAATTTAAAGGGAATTCTTCTTGTGCTTAATATATATGTAGTATTGTGTATCATCAAAAGCAAAGTAGCCTATATCAAGCCTGTCTTTGAAATGTCATTGTTAAAAAAAAATGCAGATAAAGGAGAAGACACCTGTCTGTATCCTGAAGCTCAAATTAAGACCTGGGAATGCAAGTAAAGAAGTGAGAATAAGATTGCAAATGAGATTAACTTTACGCTGATATGTCTCTGTGTGTTTGCAGTATTTAGATGTGTGTGTGTGTGTGTGTGTGTTTGTGTTTGTGTGTGTATATGTATATACACACACACTGTATACCTGTACATTCCAAGAGCACCAACGTATAGTGTAAAAACGCTATGTTGTGTTTTGGTAAAAAAAAATACCTACTTTTATAGTGTAAACTCTATATATGCTCACAGAACACTTTAATTCCATGTTAAATTCAGTTTAATACATCCCCTTTAAAGAGAATGTGAGGGTAAACCCGTATCTGTACTGTATAGTTTACACTGAACTGCTGTCTCCCGCAGTGCTAGAATGTAAATAGCGATGTTACCCCTGTATAGACTGGACTGGAATTCATGCAGAGCCTTTCCTTTGGTATAAGCAGGTAAATGCAGTAATAAATACATTTAATTTACAGTAATAAATATACAGGGCTTTAAGAAGAACAAAACGAAAAACACGAGAAACACTCGAGGCGCTCCACGGGGGAAATTCTGGACTGCAGCTGCAGCCAAAGGGCAGCAGCCAAACAGCAGCGAGGAGAAATGAATTACGCTCTTGGATTGGCTACTATCAAACCTCCCCCCCTCTCATTACAGCGGTGTTTCACCGTCCCAAGATGCCTTTCTCTGTGTTTTTATCCACAGAACCAAATATTTATAATTATTTTTATATGGAAATGTAGCTGAATTTACGTTGATATTTAGGTTACAAAAGCTCCTGCTGCTTTCTGGTTTCTTTATTTTCTGGTTTAGTAGTGTGACGCAATCACAATCAGTTTTATTTATTATTTTTTTACAGCCAGAATAGTTGCTGCTTCTCATCAGAGCTCATGCTGAATTTTGGAGCTGCTCCAGTGTCTACATGTTGGTTATAATCTGGTCATGTGCTTGTGTTTGATTGGCTGACCAGGGGCTGAGTGTTAATCATTTAAAACTGGTCGCGAAACCTCTGAAACGTCTTGGGAGAGAGAGAGAGAATGGTGGAGAGAGCGTTAAAACATCTGTCAGGGAGATGATGTGAGTGAATGATCAGGTTGGACAAAAAGACAGAAAAAATATGGAACAAATCACAAAACAACATCTTCTGGAAATGCATCTTCTAGTAATTATTAGCATTCTTTTTATAGCCAAAAAGATTACAATTCTCATCCAAACTCCTGTGGAAATTTATGTCAGAACATCCGTTAAGTAGTGGCTTTCACTTTTCAGAGAGATACAAACGCAGCAAACTGTAGCCTTCAAGACACTAAAGCTCAGTCCAGTTATATATACACTCACCTAAAGGATTATTAGGAACACCTGGTCAATTTCTCATTAATGCAATTATCTAATCAACCAATCACATGGCAGTTGCCTCAATGCATTTAGGGGTGTGGTCCT
>JBBPDB010008886.1:0-13155 GCA_037974465.1 Brachypetersius altus | reverse complement strand
AATGACTGCAATTCATATAGGTAATTTGGAAAATCTGAGAAAAATATGATTTGCATAATAATTTGGAACGCAGTGTATGTACTGTGTATGTAAATTAAGTTGCAGAAATAACCCTATGTTGTCACAAAAGCTGCCCCATTTATCCATATCCACCAGGTTATTCTGCCAAAATAAAGTTAAGCTGTAAAGAGAGGTTTTGTCATGTCAATGTAAGAAGCTGTGTGACAGTTGTTGGCTAATATAACCACAGTAACAACTTAAGGGAAAAAATAAAGCACGAAAAATGTAGGATATGAGCTATTGTTTCCCCTTTGTTCACACATCATTTTAATACCTATAAAAGTTTGTGGTCTTGTGTCTCAGGTATTGGAACTGTCCCTGTGGGCCGTGTGGAGACTGGTGTCCTCAAGCCTGGCATGGTTGTAACCTTCGCCCCTGTCAACGTTACCACTGAGGTCAAGTCTGTGGAGATGCACCACGAGTCTCTTTCTGAGGCAATGCCCGGTGACAACGTCGGCTTCAACGTGAAGAACGTGTCTGTGAAGGAAATCCGTCGTGGTAACGTGGCTGGAGACAGCAAAAATGACCCACCAATGCAGGCTGGCAACTTCACTGCTCAGGTCAGATATCTAAGGCATAGTGAAACCAAAAAAGAGCACATTCAGTCATTATGATAGACTATAATAAAGGAATGGAGTAAGACAAGAAAAACTATATGAGGTGGTGGGGGATAAAAGTAGACTATGTAACTATGCTTGTGAAAAATAGAGGTTGAAATCTCAGGTGCAGATTATAATACATCTTCACCCTTCTCTTATTTTACAGGTCATCATCCTGAACCACCCTGGTCAGATCTCCCAGGGCTATGCACCTGTGCTGGACTGCCACACTGCTCACATTGCCTGCAAGTTTGCTGAGCTCAAGGAGAAGATCGACCGTCGTTCTGGTAAGAAGCTTGAGGACAACCCCAAGAACCTGAAGTCTGGAGATGCTGCCATCATCCTCATGGTCCCTGGCAAGCCCATGTGTGTGGAGAGCTTTTCACAGTACCCACCTCTGGGTGAGTATAAAGTTGGACCTCAGGCCTTTAAAAAGAACCCTTAGGACTCAAGCATGAGCCCTGAAGCAGTTCTTCACTCTCATAGCCACATAGGTTCCATGTTTTAGTGGAGTTATAAAATCATTCCAGAAAAATGACTTATAGCTGTATGATACGTCTAGTTAAGTACCATTTTGCTGCTTGTTTTAGGTCGTTTTGCTGTGCGTGACATGAGGCAGACAGTTGCTGTCGGTGTCATCAAGGCTGTTGACAAGAAGGCTGCCACCACCGGCAAGGTGACCAAGTCTGCTCAGAAAGCCGCCAAAAGCAAATGAACCCCCCCAGGCACACAACAAGGCATGCTCACAGCATCCTCTTCTGCAGTGTCTCAAAGCCTGAACTTACTTCTTAAGGACTGGTTAATGCTGATAAAAACCCATCGTAAAAGCTTCCGCAGGAAAGGAGAAAATCATCTTTTTCTAAGCACGTTAGGAGAAAATGATTGCAAAAATAAAAAATGATCATTCATTGAAAATTACTCTCATTAGTGTTTCTGCGTATGTCAGTGAACCATTGATTATGTTTGTTTTATTGCATCGGCACATACATGGCTTGAATGTTTTGAAGTAAACACATATTAAACATCTTCAATGTTTCTTTATATGCAAAATACAATTCCCAGATTTTATGATGAGGTCTGTATGGTTTAAGGTGGAAATGTCCAGAACCCACCACAAAGAGTTGCAGGACTGAACTTAAATACACAGAAACACAGATGGAGGAGACACAGGAATTAACAGTAAACAACAACAGGAAATATGGTGTAGCTTGGGTAAGGACACGGATGATCCTGTGCCACCAATAGATTTCTTGAATGTATAACAATTATTGGGAAAGAGAAAAATAACGAACCCTAGTAAGGATTGAGCAGTTACAGAAATGAATGAAGAAATAGGAATTTACATCACAGTTTCTCATTTTGTCTGAAAGTGAAAGCTTTTCCAGAATCCCTATAATTGTGTTATCTGAAAATGAAACCTATAGTTATGCCTGAATATACACGGAAATTCATGAGCTCATACACATTTCCTGTTGTGAAACTTTGGAAAACAGATCAGAACTGGTTTTATTTTCCAGCCCTCCAGCTATGGCTCTGCTGCTGAACCGTTTACGGTATTTAGTAGACGCTCTTATCTTATCCAGTGTGACGTACATCAGTGCCAAAGTCGTCTACGTCTGTTCTTTATACCTGTAAAGCTCAGGGGCGTCAGAGGCATTCATAATGTGGGAGGGGGGCACGGTGTGGGGGGGGAGGGGGTCCTCCAAAAAAACGGTCACTTTTGACTTACTTTCCATTTCTTTGTAAATTATTTTCTTATGTCCATTGTTTCTGGGGAGGCAGCAAATATTGAACCAAGAATCAACCAAGAATACCATAGGTTTACTGTTTAAGCAGCCTAAATAAAGCAAAGCTTACTCCTAATATTTCATTGTTTAGTTGAACGTGGCTGAGGCAGGGGTTCCCAAAGTTTCCTTGTGGCTGACGTTTAAGTGGAATTGATTATTTGGCGAAACAGCGCTGGTTGAACTAATATTTTATGTGCACTGACGCCCATGGTAAAGCTACACTAAGATCAACACCTGTTTTAAACCAAGTTACTGCCAGCTACGTTACACGCCTTAACAAACAACAACGTTATTCCTCGAATCATATACTCATATACTTAATATCTTTAATGTAAACACACTAAAACACACCCTTTTAATTGCACTGCATTGCCTTGTGGCTCCCCCTCAATGCATTCTTGAAGGGAACCTCTAAATGTTGCACACGTTTGATAGATGTGTGGTTTGTGTCCCATCCTTCCGTTGAAAATGCAACTAAATGCCCTCAAATCTGGCAATTGCAGGTGGCATTTAAAGAAAATGAGTAGTGAAACTGCATGATTGCGCAATGTATCTTTTCATTAGCTTTGACGTTATAATCCCAGAGGACGTCATCACCTCCGGTGTCCCTGCTGTGCGGCTTCATTTCCCGTATATCGAAAGTGTAAATGATTTTTTGTATGGGGTGGAGCCATCTTCAGGCTGCGTGTAAAAGCCTGTGTTCATGTGTCTTGAAACCGGAATAGTCATCTGAGGACACACACGGTTGGTAATTTTTATGGTACTGCATTTCTGAATTGTGTGTGGATGTTTCATAGCTTCTGTTGCAACTAAATGGCGAGAAATACACCTGGGAAGAAATTAAATGCTGACGATGGAAAAGTTCCAGACTCACCTGAACAGCAGGAAAACAACAAGAACCTGCCTGCCCCTCAGAAGAAGCGGCAAGTGTGTAAAGGTAGGCTATGTCGGTGAAGGAACTGCGATTATTATGTCTGATTAATGTAGCTAGAATTTATTTAGAATCAAGACGTCTGTCATGAAGAACTGACTCTTGAAATGTTTCTCAGCAAGTCTTTGTTCACATGCCTTACATTTGCTCTTCATGTGTCAAGGAGAATTTAAAGTACTTAGCAAGACACAATTCAGGTTCAGAATCAGGCTTTATTGGCTTTATTTTATTTGTTTGGCCTAGGAGTGTATCGTCGGTTGCCCAACAGTTGTCAGCAGGAAGTTTAATTTTGTGCAGCCCCATAGATATTCATTTCTGGGATCTGCCACAAATACACACTGACTTCAGATCAGTGGGTATCAGAGTATTGGGGTACTGTAGAGAAAATAGAGAAAATAAAAAAGAATTTAATCTATTTCTCAAATCCAGTCTGAAATAACACACACTTTCAGTCGTGTCATGTTGCTGTGTGTCTCCTCTTGTGGACCAAAAGAGTGTTTGATTTTGCATTTATAAGAACCATCAAATTAGTGTCAGTGTTGGACAATACTCAGTTATCAGAAAAATAGCTTCACGCATGCATACAGTTTTATACATGTCTTGATACATACAGCTATGAAAGAAAGGGACCACTACAATTTATGTTTAATTTAAGTCTGACAACCATTCCATTCCAGTGTCTGTTTACGTTCTACACAAGCACCTCATTCTGCTTTATGAAGTACTGATTAGTGATCATCTGAATCACATCTTATTTAATGAGGAAAAGTATTTAAAAAAATCACTGCTGTACTTAAAACTCACCTGCTGCATTGTAACCAGTTGGATGGCAAAACGCCACTAAAAGTATGTAAAGGTAATTATTGCTGAGTGAACAAGAGATTTGTTTTTTTTGAATTATTGAAATTCTGTACACACTGCATCATTTCTCTTATTTTAATGTTTTGTCATTCCCTTTAAAGGTGTATATCTAAAAATGCCCATTTTTATAGTGTAAACACTGAATATGCCCCCAAATATGTTCCCAAAACATTTTAATGACATTTTAAACTCATTAGCCTTAAAGAAAATATAAAGGTAAAGCCGTATTCGTACTGTACAGCTTACACTGAACTCCTGCAGTGCTAGAAAGTAAAATACCGATATTACCCATGTATAGACTGTGCTGTAATTAATACATGGGCGTTTTCTTTGGTATAAGCAGGTAAATACAGTAATAAATGAATGTAATTTACAGTTATAAAAATACAGGGCTTTAAGAAGAACAAAATGAAAAACGGGAAAAAAACTCGAGACGCTCCACATTAAAAAAAACCAAACAAACATGAAATATAGATTGTGCTCCAATTGTTTGTTCATTTTGATAATAACAAAATAAAAAAACAAAACAAAAGGTCATTCTATGTGCTTTGCAGAAACTGAATACAAAATAAAGCAAAATAGAATAAAATATCGAAAGAAATAAAAGAATGCAAAGAAAACCAACAAAAGAAAATGCATTAGAAGTGCATATGTTTAAAAGAAGGTGGAGGAGAATAGTACTGATTTTAGCACCAATTTTTACAGGATGTTTATTTTTTGCATGTGTTCAGAATGCTTCTAAAGGTTTTAGTGTGCCTTGGTGTGTTCAGTGCAAGAGATTAGGTAACAACTAAAAATTAAAAAGAACATTGCAGTGTTTTAAGGCCGTACTTATATGTGTATTAATTGTTGAGTAACTCAGACCTGCCACTAAAATATTACCAGAACCAGAAAAACTAGATTTTGTTTAATAGTTTCAAACAATTATTGATCATAAGGATTTGACTCATCATTCTCTCATTCAAGCTGACCCTATAGCAGAAAAGATGGCAGTAGAAGCCGTTTCCATCTCCTCTGGTCTTGACCGTTGGATCAGGCAGCGGGGCAGAGATCTACGTCTACGCCAGAACGAGCGACAGCCTGCGGTGAAGCTGGTCAACGATCTGATAAAGGGTTTAGAGAAATTCTTGAAGGACAACGAGAAGGAGCCTTTCTTTAGGGACATCTCTGTTCTCACCACAGGCAGCTACTATGAATTAGTGAAGGTAAACATTAACAGTATAATCTGGACTACTGTTCAATAGAACAATGCAGAGGTAACTCAGATAATATAATTGACTTCATAATGATTTCAAAATGGTATTAATTAATACGGCTTTTCTTAGGCACTAAAATCTCATGTTTGAAACAATGGTTTTCCAAGGTGGACATTAAAGGGAATAGCTGATCTTAGAGGAAGGAAGAAAACCTTCCTTCTGGTCCCAAGTTCCTTCTTTGTTCTTGAGCAAAGTTATTAAAAACAACACAATATGCATGAAATCTATCATTTAGAATTCAATGGACTATTCTAAGATTGCGCCCATTCTGTAGGTAGAGGCTTCTATTAAACTTCAGGTAAGGAAGTTGTATGTTGTAATTAAATGGTCCAGGATCAGGTGAGATATCAGATATGGAAAAACATATATACAGAAAATCATAGGCTTATATATACATACATATACAGCTCTGGGAAAGAATAAGACATCACTGCAATTTATTTTAATTCAGCATCTCTATGAGCATGACAACCATTCCATGCCAGTGTCTGTTAAACCCCTACACAAATACCTCATTCTGCTTTATGAGGTACTGATTAGGTGCCACCTGAATCTAATCTTATTTAATGAGGAAAAGTATAAAAATGACCTTTTGCAATGAGACCAGAAGTACATCAGAAGTAATTATTGCCATTTTGTTTGAGTGAACATGAGATTCGTTTTCTTTGAATTATTCAAGTTCTGCAATCACTGCATCATTTCTCTCAGTTTGATCTTTTGTCTTTTCCTTTGACATTCTGCTTTAAATAACAATATTATTAGGAAGAATATTTTCAGCTTAAAAATGAAGGCAAAGCTGTTCAGTTCAATACTTGCACCTATAAAAGAGACATTTTCTGGAGCTGTATATGATACACTCGCTGCACTCAGTCTGCATAAACTTCATCACTAGCACACTACAGTCTCACTTGTTCATCTTCAGCACTAATGTACTACACTCAAACTTGTCATTTTTCTCATTAATGTCCAAAAGCTGGTAGCATCATCCTCATATTTCTCCTAAAATCAAGGATATCAAGAGCATTAGTGCAGTCAGTCATTGATGTTAGAGGATTAGTCCTGGATTACAAACACAACTCCAACTCACAGAGGTACTGGCTGGAGTTCCATCGCTCCAGATTGAAGACTAGAACACTAAATTGCAGTGCAAGATTTTTTAGTCTAGTTCTGGGAAGTTGACCTTATATATACTTTCTTCCAACAGATCAATACACCCAATGAGTTTGACATCATGTTGAAGATTAAAACCCCACGTATTAAGTGGAAGGAGCTGGAGGGATACAATGGACTTTTCTATACAATATCCCTCTGTCGTCCTACGCGCTCTGAAATACGTTTTTTCCTCTTAGAGGACGAACGCACCATCTCCTCCAGTAAAATAATGAAGCAGATGCACCTTTTGGTCCAAAAGTTTGTCAGAACTTACAAAGGTTTGTTTCAATACAAAGCAAAATATTATTACTTTCAGCATTTTGACATTGAAATTTCTAGTAGCACAAAATCACTGCAAAATGACACTTTAATCTTTCATCTTTACAATGGCTGATCTTAATCTCATGAAACTTTTCATAAACTAGTACCAAACTCCTTTTTTGTTTGCTTTACATTTATGTTTGTTTGCAGCGATTAACAGCACTATTTAAACTTTTGTATTTAAATTTTATAGTGAGCCACAATAGTGAGTCGTAAGAGTACAGACTTTGTTACCAGTTAAAAATATAAAACACCATCCTGACTATTAAAATATTGTTCATTGTTAATAACTATTCTTTCTGACATTCAGAGTTTGGTGAATGACATTTAGAATCGTCTCACACCTGTTGATTCCAGTATCTGCTTTGTTTAATTGTGGCGTCCATTCATTCAGTCATTTCTGCTTGACTCTGACAGTGTGTCTAACCCAATGATCATCTACTTTCTAGCGTCTGCTGGAGAAGGTTGCTGGATGGTGTGTAAGAGGCAGATAAATTCACCGGCTGTGACTGTGGCATACGTGAATAATGATGATGAGGATGAAATAATTTCTGTAGATATTGTACCTGCACTAGAGGTGCCACAAGGTTGGCCACAAGCTGCACGGGCTGGACTGGAGGTCAGTGGATGGCTCGGGAAAAACACTCGGCACGATTACCTTAAAGAGCCTGTTTATTTTGTCCCAAAGAGACCAAAACAGCGGAACCTCAGTGATATTGAAAAAGGTAGGCCTGTGTTCCTTTTGAGATCTAGTCTATCCAGTGCATTATAGTGCTTTTGTGTAGCTGATCTGTATGTCTTTATTTTTTACAGAGAGCTGGAGAATATCTTTCTCTCATATTGAAAAAGAAATGATTAGGTTCCATGGCAACAAGAAGACATGCTGTCAGGATAGGAAAAATGAATGCTGCAGGTACGCATAAACATTTTATGAATTAAAAAACTCACTCTGTGAAGCTTTAATTTACTGTGTTTATGATAGCAGCATATGTTCACTGATAAAGAGAAAAATGTGGTGATTACTGGCCTCTATCAGTAATTATAAAGCAATCCGGACTAATGACCTGTCCAGGGTGTTTCTTGGCCTTTAGACTCCAGCACCCCCGACACCCTGGTTAAGCATAAGCATCTCCAGTAGTGGGTGGAAGGACAGTTATTTTCAGTCTGATGTTGAATGTGTCTAGCGTTGGGCAATTGAACAGATTTACCATGACATCATTTTGGTGCTGTAATACACCATTAAAACTAAAAAGACAAAACCAATATTTGACACTCATATAGAAAGATCAATCAGAGATACATCAGGTACACGACTACACAATAGTAGACAGTAGATTTTCAATACGTTTATTTCATCCTCCAGCACTCCTCTTGAAGATTATTGGGGTCAGATATGTGTTTAAAAGACAAGACACAATGAAGGACACATAACTGCTTTGAGAAGTTGGGACAGTAATGGGTTGTAAATGCTATATGTAGCAGGTAAAATAAGTATTGAACACGTCACCAATTTTCGAACTAAATATTTTTCTAAATTCTCACCAGATGTTGGTAACAACACATCCAATCCACACATGCAAAGAAATCAAATCACATGTGTCCATAAATTAAGTTATGTTTAATAAAATGGAATGACAGTGGGAAAACGTATTCAACACATGAAGAAAGGAAGGTGCAAAATGGCATGGAAAGTCATGACACCAGCTAAAACCAATCAGTAATGAGAAAGCAATCCTGCCACTTAGTGCAACTTCATATCAGCTGGTTTAGTTCCAACTTTGCCTATAAAACGGTGTCCCAATACCAAGGTGTGACACAAGAAACATCTCATGGTGGGTAAAACCAAAGAGCTGTCTTATTGGTGCAAAACATACTGGTTACAGAAGAATTTCGAAACTACTGAAGCTTCCAGTGAGCACTGTTTGGGCCGTAATCCGGAAGTGAACATCATTTCACCTTATAAACCGGCCACGACCAGGTGCTCTCTGCAAGATTTCAGACAAAGGACTGAAAAGAATTTCAGAAGAATTGACCGCTTGTGGAGAGCTTCAGAAAGACCTGGAATTAGCAGGTACACATCTTTAAAAGAAAAATAAATAATGCACTCAACAGCCATGGCCTGTATGCATGCTCATCATGCAAGACTCAGTTGCTAAAGAAAAAGCTTGTGGAAGCGTGTTTTAAGTTTGATGAACAACATTTAGACAAGCCTGAGAAATATTGGGAGAATATAGTCTGGTCAGATGAGACCAGTTGAACTCTTTGGATGCCATAGTACACACCATGTTTGGAGATCAAAAGGCACTGTATATTACCCCAAAAACACCAACAGAGAAGTTTGAAAGTGGTGTGAGGATGTTTTTCAGCATACGACACTGGCACACTTCATATAATTGAAAGAAGGATGATTGGAAAATCTTGATAAAAATCTGCTGTCATCCACCAGGATGGTGAAGATGAAACAAGATTGGACATTTCAGCAAGACAGTGATCCCAAACACAGCCAAGGAAACTCTCACTTGGTTTCAGAGAAAGAAAATAAAGCTGCTGGAATGACCCAGACAATCACCTGACCTGAATCCTACACAAAATCTATGAAAATTCCGAAGCTCAGAGTTCATAGAGGGACTCCATGGAAATTTCAGCATTTGAAGACTGTTTGTGTGGAAGAATGGGCCAAAATCACACCTGAGCAATGCATGTGATTAGTTTCTCCATACAGGAGGTGCCTTGTTTCCCCAACAAAAGCTCTTGTATGAAGTAATACATTTTAGTAAGCATGTGTAATACCGTTTTACCTTTTGTGTCATTCCATTTTATTACACTGATAATTCCATTTTTTTGCATTATTTAACAAGCATAGGATAGACAAAAAATTAACATTTAATTAATGAGGCTTTATTCAGACATGACCATTTTTGTGAACATTTACAGCAGGCAAAATAAATATTGAACACGTCACCAATTTTCTTAGTATATTTCTAAAAGGTGCTACCGACATGAAATCACGAGATGTTGGTAACAACCCATCCAATCCGCACATGCAAAGACATCAAACCATAGATGTCCATAAATTAAGTTATGTTACTGGTGCTGGGCAAAATGTTATACGTCAAGTAGAGGCAAGTCAAACAGAACAAAAACATAAACATCACAAGACTACACAAGGCTTCTCAAGTGGGGGCAGGACAGGGATACAAGTGCAAAAAATAAACACAAGAGCGACTGTGCAATAATGTACTGGACAAACTACATACAGTGCAGCAAACATGACCTGTTACGGTACTAGTGTGGGTGAATACAGTTTTGACATATTGTATTCTAGAGTCATTAAGTATACATAAAATACAAACACTGAGGTTGACCAATAATTGTACAAAAACAATTGAGCAAATATAGCATCAATGACAAATGCACAGTATATAACGGATACAGGGTATCTACAGTGGCACATTTTCTTTGTTTGTGCAGGACAGTTTAGTCTGTACATGCAGTGTGTTTGGGAGAAGGAAGCTGTCCAATTCAGAACACGCACACACACACACACACACACACACACACACACACACACACACACACACACACACACACACACACTTGTGATTCAGACTGATTTAGAAGTCTGATGACTTGGGGTTCTCCATCCTAGTAGTAAAGGCTTGGATACTGCAAAGCCTTCTGCCAGACAGAAGCAGGGGAAAGAGGGTGTGTGAGGATTGTGTGGGGTCATCCACAAGGCTGGTGCTTTTGTGTGACAAAGGTGGGGAGGGACACCCCTGTGATTATAATGGGTTGTTGTTGTGGGCCCAGAGAGTCCATTTCAATGCCTCCTCCCTGATTGTGAAATCCTATTCACTTGGAGAAGGTGGTGTATGAGCAACTTCAGACTCATCTGGATGCTCATGGCATTTTTGAGAAATTCCAGTCTGGCTTTAAAACTTTCCACAGTACAGAAACAGCTCTTGTTAAAGTTTTTAATGACCTGCTTTTAATGTTGGACTCAGGGCGCTCTGCAGTTTTAGTACTTTTAGATCTGACTGCCGCCTTCGATACGGTGGACCATAATATTCTTTTATCTCGTTTTGAGACATGTGCAGGCATTTCTGAGACTGCCCTTGATTGGTTCCAGTCATACTTGTCCAACAGGAGCTTTTCTGTACATTTAGGCCAGTATTCCTCAGCATAATCCCCTTTAAGTGCCTCAGGGTTCTATCTTAGGTCCCATCCTGTTCTCATTATATCTGTTACTATTAGGTTCGATATTCAGAAAGTACAATATTTCTTTTCATTGTTTTGCTGATGATGTACAGATCTATCTGCCCATTCAGGCCAATAGTTCCTCATTGCAAATACTTCAGACATGTTTAAGGGATATTTGTACATGGATGGAGGCTAACTTTCTGAATTTAAACAAAAGTAAAACTGAAATTATAGTATTTGGGCAACCCACTCTGTTGGAGGGCTTTGATAGTGCTATTGGCCCATTAGCCTCTTTTTGACACCCAACGGCTAGAAAACTTGGTTTTATATTACATAAAGATTTTAAACTAGAGGCACAGATTCGCTCCTTTGTGAAGACTAGCTTCTTTCAGCTGAGGATGTTGGCAAAGGTCAAGGTATATTTACTTTGAAAAAGTAATTCATGCCTTTGTCACTTCTAGATTAGATTATTGCAAGTTAATGTACTGCGGACTTGATCAATCCTTACTCCGTCGCCTGCAAATAATTCAAAATGCAGCTGCTAGTCTTCTATCTGGAACAAAACGGCGTGATCATATCACACCAGTGTTGGCCGAACTGCACTGACTTCCTGTGCAATTTAGAATTCAATTTAAAATCTTACTGCTGGTTTTTAAGAGCCTCCATGGATTGGTGCCTTCATATCTGTCGGATCTCTTAATTTTTCACACTCCGACCAGATCTTTGAGATCGTCCAACCAACTTTTGCTACATGTTCCTGGGTCTAGGTTAAAAACTAAAGGGGACAGGGCCTTTTCGGTTGCAGGCCCAATGCTTTGGAATAGCCTTCCAATGTGTGTTAGATTAGCACCAGACTATGATCATTTTAAGAAACTTCTTAAAACACACCTTTTAATTTAGCTTTTGACTCTGTTTGATTGTCTGATTGTATTTTGTCTTGTTTTATTTTATCAGATTTTATTTTAATTGCTTATATATGTGCTATATGTAAAGCACTTTGGTCAACTGGGGGGGTTTTAAAGTGCTATGGAAATAAAATTTACTTACTTACTATTTACTTACTTTATTCGGCTAGTGTATAATTAGGAAAGGTCATTAAATATGAAGCAAATATAATGTTTAGAGACCCCGATCACTGAACTGGGTTACAATGATCCCACAATTCACAAGATAAGATGAGGATTAAGACCTGAAACTCCTCTTGTTACATTTTAATTAATAGTGTCTGACTTGAAACTGACTAAATGCGTGAAAACTTCAGGTTATTCCTTTTCAGTCCACAAAGTTACAGTCATCATCACAGACTTTTTAAATGACACAAATTCAAACAGAAAAGAAGACTCAAAAATACCAATATGGAACAAAATGGGATGTGTTTGGGATGTCATGAATGATGGTGCAGTATTATGACCAGATGATTATGTAATGTGAACAAAATAATACCTGTGGACTGAAAGGGTTATCTCAGAAATAAATATGAAAGATATGAACTTCACGCTTATTTATAACAGCCCTTCATATTGGAAACAAAATCAAAACAAACCACAAAAATGATCACAGAAATATTAATCCAAAACATTTCACTCAAGATTATCTTTCCTCAGAGGTGGACAAAGTACTCACATTCATTACTAAAGTGAAAGTACAGATACCGCTGGTCAAATGTTACTTCAATACAAGTGAAAGTCGTGCAGTCAGATTTTTACTTGAGTTAAAGTGCTGAAGTACTTGCTTTTAAAAATACTTAAGTATTAATTTTTTTTCCACCGCATTGTTGCATTTTTGGCACAACAAATACCTAATGCCTCTGACTAGCCCGTAGAACCTCTAGAATAAGAAATTGGTAAAATGTTACAAAATGAAACACAAACCGAGCTAATGAAAACATCATGATACATTGTCCAAAGATGAATAATTTAGAATGTTTGAGACCCCCCTGCGTGCTCCCCAAAAATGGTGTCCCCCAATTATTGGCACACAACTCCTTA
>JBBPDB010008845.1:0-13159 GCA_037974465.1 Brachypetersius altus | reverse complement strand
GGAACGCTCCAGAATAGTCCGTAACGCTCTATAATAGTCTGTAATGCTCTATAAGAGTCTGTAATGCTCTATAAGAGTCTGTAATGCTATATAACAGTCTGTAATGCCCTATAACAGTCTGTAATGCTCTATAACTGTCTGTAATGCTCTAGAACAGTCTGTAATGCCCTATAGCAGTCCATAATGCTCTATAACAGTCTGTAATTATCTATAACAGTCTGTAATGGTCTATAACAGTCTATAATGTTCAGTAAAATCCATCTCCAGTCGTTTTGAGAGACTGTAATGCACTTCATGGTCTAACAGACTCCAATAAGAACATTCTGAAATGGCAGTGTTGGTCCTGCAGTGTCTTTATTTTGGCTTTGTTTTCCCAAGAGAGCCCACACAAGAGATTCTGCTTAAATATTAAACCAATTCTGGCTGTGTGTGTGTGTGTGTGTGTGTGTATTCTTGTCATGCTTGCAGAGCAACAGAATACACATAACAGGATTATGTGTTTAAAATACAAAACTAAAGGCGCTATAAATGTAATCCTTTACAGTTAAAAAAGGAAGCGGCAGATCGGCTGTAAGAGGATCGGAAAGTGCAGGATTAGGTTGAAAATGCTTTTGAAAGATCACAGCAGAAGCCTTTGAAGGGCATTTCAGAACATTTCACTGAGGAACACAAACAACAACAAATAAAAATGAACATTAGTGCAAAGACATAAAGCTCCCAAATCCCAGCTCTCCGCGCCGAGGGCTGTTTCTGATGTTTACAACCAGAATGACCAGCTCCAACCTCCCTCAGAAATAAACAGGAGTGTGGTACTGTGCCTTTAAGATAAACAGCATGCAAATGAGAGTTGTTCTGATTGGCTGTCCTGTATTGTGACTTGTGTGAAAATCAGTCTGGACAGAAATGTGAAACAAAATCTTGAGGTGGGACTTCCTGTAAGCTGAATGGGTGGGGCTAAACTGCTGTAGACTGAATGGGTGGGGCTAAACTGCTGTAGACTGAATGGGTGGGGCTAAACTGCTGTAGACTGAATGGGTGGTGGTAAAATCCTTTAATTCCAAGTTCTAATCTAAAGCTGACATACAGGAGGTAGGACAGAATCAGGCCTAGTTAGTCACAGAAAACTGTGTGTGTGTGTGTGAGGGAGAGATGGAGAGTGAGAGCGAGAGCGAGAGAGAGAAGAAGGTGTGGATCAGCTTTAGCTGGGATTGGAACATAATCAGGATCAAGACAAAAATACCTGAAGGGCTGAAGGAGATAGGAAAGGGAGGTCACTCTCGCTCACACACACTCACACCCACACGAAATGATATGTTTTGCAGCTAATCATTTAAACAATTTGTTTATTATTATTATTATTATTATTACAACGATATACTCATTGCTCTGTTTATAACAGATATTGTTTTGTTTATTAAGGTGTGAGAGAGAGAGAGAGAGCGAGAGAGCGAGAGAGATGTGTTGGCTAATAGAACAGCAAAGTCTTTCTTTTGGTGCTTTAGAACAACTCACATGACCCACTGCCCTCTTTAACAACACACACATACACACACACCTCTGTTAAATTAATCAGCTTAAGGGCTCGTTGGTACAGTGCTGTCTGAGTGAATTAACGAATGAATTAATGTGTGATACTGCACACTGACCTACTGGTCACTTTGTTAGAAACGCTCACCCTGGGGGGCAGGTATTAGTGTATGTGGGAGGAGTGAGAACACTAGTAGCCTAAGCTCAGTGTCCATTTGGCGTCTCCTTATCGCCGTAGTGACGAGGCTGCTCTGATGTCTGTCTCTACATTAAAGATGAGTGATGGCCATGCTAGTAAGAGAAGAAAAGTGTGTGTGTGTGTGTGTGTGTGTGTGTGTGTGTGTGTGTGTGTGTGTGTGTTAAATAGCTCATTTGGAACAAGATTATATTCATACTAGATTATTTTGGACTATAATAATTATTCAGGTGTGATATGATGGTCATACGGTCCAGTGATCGTTTACAATGTTTTTTTTATTATTATTATTATTATTTTAATGTCTGCTCATTTGGCACAGTGAACAGGTGTGTTTATTTACCGTGACCCAGTGATCTGGGGGACATGAGGATCACAGGACAAACTGTTCAAAAGTGATGAGCAGAAACGTGCTCTGACATTTGGCCTGTTGGTGGCGCTACAGGGGGTGATGGATTGACCCCAGATGTGATGCCTGGATATTTCATACTGTCCTCTGTCGCGGTGCCAAAATCCACCAAAGGGATCTGTTGGCTCCCATAGGCTCCCAGAGAACTACAGAGACTGTGTATATATAGTATGTCTCGTGTAGAGTGTGTGTATGTGTGTGTGTTAGGAAGCTGTTTACTCTCTATATCTGTCTCCGCTGACGTCGGCTCTCTCAACAATGTCATCCAATTTCCTGTTTTTCACTTCAGTGGGAAACCGCTGCTCCAGTGTATATGAACGAGTGTGTGTGAGTGTATAGTGTGTGTATGCATATAATGTGTATAGAGGTATTTGTGTATTGTGCGTATGTACAGTGTGTGTGTGTGTAAGGGATGTTAAGGAGTGGATTCAATGAAAGGATACTGAGTAAAATGTGGTTCTGTAGAACAGTGGAAATTCAGTTTCTGATTGTAGTTCTGAATCTGATCTTAATCTTTTCCAGAGTCTGATTCTTCATATTCTGAGTCTGACTTTGAATCTATTTCGGATTGTCAGTGTGTCTGTGAGCTGGTCCTCTGTCTAGAAGCAGAACCATGAAGACAGTAGTGTGTTCAGGGCTGTGAGAAGTTGACGGGCCAGGTGTTTTGTGTCTGTAATGCGGCTGCTTTTTCTTCTCAGGAGCTTCAGCCCTTCTTGGAATGCAGTTTTTCATGTTTTTGTGATTCTAACGTGTCCATTTTTCACAAAGATCCAGAGCCACTTTCACACGGAGCTGCTGGATCTGCTCACAGTGAGCTGAGTGTTTAAAAAGACTGGTTTTACTGCAGAGCTGCTTGATCTGCTTGAAGTACTTTGATTTTACTGCTTTATTTTGCGATTGCAATGCCTTTCAATATATTAAAGGACACAAATCACTTTTCTAGAATCAAAAAGCCATAAAGTCTATGAATATTGTTTTAAATGGTACGTTTCACTGATGTTCAGAAACTCAACAACTGTGATTGTGAACAGAACCGGACGTCTGCCTCTAAAAGTTCCCTCACACAAAGTTATTCCATTAAATGATTATTGTTGCACTGTCTGAGACGTTCTACAAGCATTTTGAGAGGAATTTGGTTCTAAAACGGAAGTAGAGAGATCATGCAGGCCGTTGTGAGGCACAATAGTCCACAAGGAAAAAGGATTTAGTTCAGGTTCGCCACTGTTTTACCATCATCAACATCCATATTAGCACTCTCGCATGGAGCTTGACTGGCCATCGTTAGCGATTAAAACTTCCACAGAAACTAAATTATGGAGGGATTCTGAAAAACAGAGAAATTATCCTTTAATTGTATATTTAAATGTGGTTCCATCTGTTTGTAACTGAAAACATAATGTTAATCATTAGGTGGTAAATAACCATGAGCATGGAGATTTGTATAATAAAACACAGGGTAAACAGCTGATCTGTGATCCATGTCTCTGTTTTTCCTGGCGCCTTAGCCAGAAATAATCCTTATTAAACCGCAGCACACCTCGTTTATTGACAGTGCTAAGATGAGGCTAGTAAAGGTTAAAGGTCCTTGGCGGTATTCTGTAGTAGAAAGGGTTCCAGTATGTCTGACTGCATTCCAGGGAGACCTGAGCCTGATCTGAAGACTAAAACACTCGGTGAAACCAGCTAGACTGTGAAGAGTGTGGTGTATAATTCACATTTAAATCACTGATTACATGTCAAACTTAAACAGTGTTCACTGTAAATTGTTCAGCATCTTCTATGAATTATTCAGTGTCTTCTATAAATTAATATTGTACTATAAATTATCCATTATCATTTATAACTTATTCAGTATCTACTATGAATTATTCAGTATCTACTATGAATTATTCAATGTCCACCATGAATTATTCAGTGTCTATTATAAATTATATTCACTATGAAAATAGTGTTTGTGTTCTGTTGTTATGAGAGTCAGGTGTTTATGTTTGTGTTTTTGTGACAGTTTTATTGCCATCACGACCCTATCTGTGTGTGTGTGTGTGTGTGTGTGTGTGTGTGCGCGCGTGTGTTCCTTGTGCGAATGCTGTTTACCATGGAGGTCCTGATGGGATGTTGCTCTATTGGGGGCTCGTTTCCATGGCAACTGACCCCTGTGTGCATGGCAGGATGAACCTAAGCGTCAGAGTGTTTCACAACTTCTCACACTTTTTCCCCACATCTCCTCAATGTTTGTTGTGTGTATGTTCCTTGACTGTATGGAATCTTAATGGTTTGATTAGTTTTTGATAATTTTGTTCTTCTTCTTTCAGAGCTCACTGACCGAGGTGCAGTTTGGACCAATGAAGTTATACGAAGATCAGATTCAGGTATCGCATGTGTGGGTTTGTGTATTTGGTGTGTTGTTTTTGTTGTTGCAGTATTGTGGTCCTTATTGTGTAGAGAAGCCAGGGGGAGCACTGTAGTAGGTATGTTTTCTTTACAACAATTCTACATAATAAAGTACAAATGAAAGCAAAGACCCCTACTCTACACTAAACGCACTTTAATATAGGTGTCTTCTTCCGCACAGAAAAGTAGGTCTTTCTAGTGGTGTTCAGATGGAGGTGTAAAGGTGCAGCAGTGTGGAGCTGAATAAGCCTCTTAAGTTCCATCAGATTCTCTCAATGTGTTTTTTGTTCTGCCGGTCTGTAAAGTGTCTCATAGTCTTGTTTGTCTGTGTGGGTTCTGTTCGGATCTGTTTGGTTCCACCCAACTCCAGTGTGTTCAGGTTGTGGGTGTGTGTGTGTGGGAGGGGGCCGGTTGAGGTTGTGAGTGGGGAGTGTGTGGAGGGTGCAGGTTGGGATGTGATGCAGGGGGGGCAGGTTGGAAGTGTGTTGGCTGGGCATGTTGGGGTTGTGATGTGTGTGAGGGGCAGGTTGGAAGTGTGTTGCCGGGGCAGGTTGGGGTTGTGACGTGTGTAAGGGGCAGGTTGGGGTTGTGATGTGTGTAAGGGGCAGGTTGGGGTTGTGATGTGTGTAAGGGGCAGGTTGGAAGTGTGTTGGCAGGGCCGGTTGGGGCTGTGATGCAGGGCTGCTATCACACTCTTCTTCAGAGATGGACCAAACGGCTGCAGCATTGAACACTGTTACTTAGCAACACTCAGTTATTGTGTAAAAAACCTGCTGTTGTCACCAATAACAACACAGGGGGATTTTCAACCAATCAGAATGAGCGTTTGGAGCAGACAGCCCAGAGTGTCGTCCGATCAGAGAGACTGCAATTGACCGAGTCTGATCTGCTCCAGATCCACCTAAACATCAGCAGCGCTGGGTTCATGTGTGTGTGTGTGTGTGTGTGTGTGTGTGTGTGTGTGTGTGGTGCTCCAGTCAGCTGCTGCCACTGAAATCTCTGTGGTTACTATAGCAACCAAGCCAAACAGTAACAGGGAACGTGCTTTAATGAACAATGCGTCTTAGGAGTAGAGCACTTTGGGGAGTGTGTGTGTCGTCACGAGCAGTGTGACGTCTAGACTCTTTGAATAACTCTTTATTACACACACACACACTGAGTCTCACACATACAGGGCTCATTGTGTCATGTGCTGTGCAGGGAATAGAGCCGCTTATACTGTGTGTGTGTATGTGTGTGTGAGAGATCTCCTATTGATGCATTATTCACTGAAGAATGTAGATGTGACTAGTGGAGTTCAGCAGTGATATAAAAACACATTTTTTAATGTGTTTTGCATACATACACACTCACACACACACACACACACACGCTCTTGTTTACAAACTTGGTTTCTGTATCTGTGTGTGTTTGTTCTTGATGATCACAGGGGCTAAAGCTAGTGTTGCACTCATGCCCATGGAGAAAGTTGTAGAGCTGAAATGAAGACAGACAAGAGGTCACCAACCTTCAGCAACAGCTATAAAAACCCAGATCCACCTTACAGGCCTTATCGGGTCACTCTACACTCAGCCATGACAACCTAAAGCTTCCACACACCTCCACAATCACCTGCTCACAACCTACTGCAGAGCACACTGTGTTAACGGGGAGGTCTGGGCTCCACAAGGTCTGTGGTTCTGTACCAGCAGATCCAATAAGTCCTATGAACTATGAGATGGGGCCTTCATGAATCTGACTAGTTTGTCCAGCACATCTCCACTGTCCCATTATCATGATCACGTGTACTTTGTAGGTTCTTTCAGTGGTGGACAGGGTTCAGGATGGGCACTCTGACCAGATGCAGCTATGTAGCCCCATATGCAGAGGGGTGCAATGCATTGTGTGTTTTGACCCCTTTCAATCAGAATATCATGAACTTGTTCAGCAGTTTGAGCTACAGCAGATCTTTTGTGGGATTGCACCAGGTGGGCATCCCAGTTGTATTGGTGGGTTGTATAGGTCAGTGGGTTGTATAGGTCAGTTGGTTTAATCGGTCAGTGGGTTGTATTGGTCAGTGGGTTGTATTGGTCAGTGGGTTATATGTTGCGTGTGTGTTCACGTGCATGCGTTGTGGTGATCTTTAATTACCATTGGAAAATGAAACGGAGTGGTTTCCTTTTCCTGTTTTTGTCACCCAGCCTCACAGCTGATCCACACACACACACACACACACACACACACACACACACACACACAGAGAAACACTCACACACCTGAGGTAGGGATGTTAACAGGTAGGTAGGATGAATATTAAACTCAGTATTGGAACATGAAGGCTCGCCATTGGTAGTCTGGTGCTAATAAAACACAGAAACTCCATAAACAAGCTAGCAGACATTAGCATTACTGCAGAGATGGTCATTCTGGTGTAAACAGGAGTAAAATCATGCTCCTCTGTCTCATTTATCTTTCCAAATGTTTAGTCCCTAATGACACACTGCCACTAAAGTCAGGGAGGAGAACGGGAATGACCCGGTTCTCTGACTGTTCACTGTGAGGTGGGCGGGGTCACCAGAGGGGGTGGGGACATTGGTAAACTGTCGTGAAATAGAGTACTCCAGTATTACGTGGTGCTGTATCATAGTTGGACTTGAAGGAGGAGCTGCAGTGACCACAGTTATACCATTTATTATTAGAAAACAAAAACATTCTGTTTTTATGGAAAAAAAGCAGTTACTTTTTAATGAAGCCTTAGCTTTGCCCACATTTGGAGGGCGGTGCCATGCAATGTCATATATTATCAAAGAGTTTGTCTCCTGTACCATCCAGGTAGAATATTTTGGCTTCAGTGTTGAAGGGAAAGCTGGAGTTTGGAGGTCCGTTGGTGCATGCGAGCAAGCGCTGGACTGGGTGTGCTTTTATATGATGTCATTTAAAAGCGAGAGCTGGAGTCCGACCTCCTCTCAGAGTGTTCTCATGGTGGCCACTTATCCTGCACTTTGCATGACCAGCTCTGCACTGACCCTCCACTGACAACCTGACCGCTGGCCTCAGCTCTGATAGAGACCATAAGCAGCCGGCATTATGAGGTGACCCCCAACACAGGTGACTTCAGGCTATTTTAGGTGAAGCTTATACAGGAGTGGAGAATACAAACCAGCTGGCCAGTGAGTGGAAGGACAAGAAGTGTGTTTCCAATAAAGTGGCCAGTGAGTGGAAGGACAAGAAGTGTGTTTCCAATAAAGTGGCCAGTGAATGGAAGTTTTAATTGTTCATTTCCATCATTAACAATACATAACTGAGAAAAAAAAGGGTTTTGGAGTTCCGTAAAAGTGTTTTTAAGAAACGCTCCTCCCTGTCATCCAAAGAAATATATGTATGTCTCAAACAAATGTGGAAGTGAGTGGAAGCACTATGTTGGTGAATAAAGTGTCTGATAAGTGGAAACACGCGGTGTGTCTAATAAAGTTAGTATAAAGACAAGGTGAGTATTTCTAATAAAGTGGCCAGTCAGTGGAAGCACAAGGTGGGTGTTTGTGATAAAGTGGCCAGGGAGTGGATAAATATGATAAATGATATGTAATAAATATGCTGCGCTGCACTTCTCAGGGCTGTCTTCGCTCAACAGCCATGACAGAAGTGGGATTTCTCCCTGGGGCAAACATGACAAAAGTGCTGTTTGGCAGGACAGAAGGGAGTCTGCCGCTGGCTCCTGTCCCAGCTGTTTCGAGGCCATCTGTGGCTGGGTCAGTGCATTCTTCTCCGAACGTATGGAGGAATGCATCACAGGAACGCTGCTCAAATGCACCAGAGGTGATGTGTGGTGACTTTTGATCTTCTCAGAAAGCAATTGATAAAAGTTGTGTTGGTTTTCTAAGAGAGCATGGGCTTCTTGCTCATTTCCAAACATTCTAGCAGTATGGATTGATGTAAAATGGGGGGTTGGGGGCTGGGCGGGGGGTGCCCTGGAGACAGGTACCACCATGTACAGGGTCAGCCTATGAAGGCCCACCAAACATCTTGCCCTACATTAACAAAAACACAATTATAGTAATTACATAGATGGGAAGTGGAGAGTTGGGAAGTGTCTGGGTCTTTCCGAAAGTGGCTGCCAGTATGAAAGTGGTGCCAGGTTTTAATGCCAACATGGAGAAGGCTGCATCTGATCTGTTTTTACACTTTTGGTGTTTCAAATGATTGAACGAAATTAAAACAGATTGTCACAAACCCACTGCTGAAGCAAAAAGAGCTCTTGTGCTACATTAGCACAACCTTGGACACGGCGCCTTGAACTTGGGGTTGCCCAGACTATTATGTTTTAGTTTTATTGCTCTTCTTTTTTTACAGCTGAATTGTGCCTTCTTGTACATTCATGGGCATGATTCCGACTGTAAAACGTTCTTATCTGGGACATACAACTCCTCAATCAGGGTTCGAGTACTGATCATTTAAAATGTAATTTTTGTGTTCGCCTGCATTATGTATGGAGAGAGAGTGGAGGGGTGATTTACCTTAACAGTGTACAGGTGAGAGAGCGTCTCTGAGTGAGCATTGTGATGTCAGTTCACTCTACAGGCTATGGCAAGAAAAATGAGACAAACGCGGAGCAAGAAATCATTGAACGCTACATAGACAGCAGGCTCATAAACAGCCTTTTGAACTCCATGAACACATTTTGCGTTCATTTTGTAACCTTACAAAAGCGCGCGTTCACTTCCGTGACGGTCCACAAACTTGTCGTTAGATGCAGTGTAACAAATTCGTCATAATTTTTCACACTGTTTTTCTATATATTAAACATATATTTATTTTCATTATGTTGCTATATTATTTTTTAATATATTTTTATATTGTAATAATTGAATGTCCCAGTTTGGAAAAGTATATAACTATCACTATGGACCTTTACCCCACACATTTCAAAAGTTAAATCTCTACTGAACAACATTGTTGTCAAGACGGGGGGGTTTAGTCCCCTGCCGTGATTTACCTTGAGGCAAACAGGGACAAGGCAGGCAGGCTTCCATGCTGGGCCTCTTATTCAAACGTGAAAAACGTGAAAACAGGAAAATAAAGAAAACCTGGCTCGGGGGGCGCTACAGACTTGAAAAATAAGGGAAGTGAGGCGATAGACAGATGCTGGTGCTAATCAAACAGAACTTAAATACAAACAGGAATCAAGCACAAACGCAAAACAGGTAAACACCTGAAACACGTGATACATGAACAGAAGGTCAAAATAAAAGTCCCAAAACATGAACTGAAACAGAACCAAAAAACAACAGAAAAGCAGTGACCACTACTGGTCACTGACCGAACCGTGACAATTGTCTTGTAGAAATTAAAGAAAAAAGTAACATTACACTAGGCGATAACTAGAATTTGCTTATGGAAAAGATAATAATTACGTGGTTCTTCTGAATAAGGCATGAAGGGCTAGCCTATGGAATTAAAATGTTATAGGCTAATAAATAAAGGAAAAATGCTAATAAATGGCCCAGAGTTCACAGGGTTAAGACACAAAACAACAGGTCAGTTAGGAAAAGAAGGACGTATCACTGTGTGCTGTGGTTTATTAAAAATTATCAGCCTGCAAAGGCTTGGTTAGCTCTGCTAATTAGCTAGCAAGCTGCTAGCCAGCTCAGTTAGCCGATTTCAGGCTGTAACTTTTCTGGGTGAAAAATGTATTCATTTTAAGCCTAAAGGACAGTAAAGTGTGGTACTGTGACAGGTTTCGTCCCCCTTTTTCATCCGCCAGCAATATGAGCATTGGGCTAAGATCACACTTCGCGTTGTGGAAATTTTAATCGCTATGTACTCTCGTAATCTCATATTTCCACCAGAGGAGTGCCAATATTCAAACGTGTGCAGCACTGCTTTGAATCTAATTAGGTACTTCTGTAATAAATCAGCCCACATATTTACAGGAACACGTTTTACACTAACAGTTCCAGGTCTGCATATTTGACTCTTGTAAGTCTGTTTTGATGTAAACAAGCAAAACAATGGTTTCACGTCTGGCATAACAAGACTGCCTATCATCGCGTTCAAATCATAATAAAGTACAAACAAGAGTGAGTGGTAATTAATGTAAAATACTTATGTTAGTGTCTACACTAACTTGCCAAAGGTGTAAATCTCTTTAGCACGAGCGCTAACTGGAGCGCTGCTCGCCAGGCTCTGATGGCTGTGTTAACCCGTTTAAAAGCTTTGACCTTGGTCTGCAGAAAGTCAGCTCTGTAAATCAAAGTGACATACAGGGGCTTGCCGCGTGTCCAGCTATGATGGGTCAGTATTTATGATGGTGCCCGAGTGTTGCAGTGTTCGTTGTCCGTTGCGAGCAGTTCATCACAGATTCTTTCAGGCCAGGCGATGCCGAGGCCTCCAGAGAGATTTATTGGAAAGAACAAGAGGGCTGCAGGTTCGACAGGAGCAATTAATCTTCTCCATCTGCCATCCAAGTCCAGGGTCACTGAAAACCACAGCACAGTCGTATCCTGCTCTAACAGTTCCATTAGCCATCAGAGTTACAAGCCATAAACGCTTTTACACTTTTCTCAAACTCGAATTTATCTTCGATTAAAGCAAAATAATGTCCAGAATTCTACATTCAAAAAACAGCATTTAAGTTAAAAAAACACCAAGAACTACTCAACTGACAATAATTAGAATTATATACACTACCGGTCAAAAGTTTTAGGACACCCCAATTTTTCTGTGCTGCAGAAGTTCCCATAAGTGTGCAGCTCTTATAGGCTGCTTTGCTTTCACTCTTCAATACAGTTCATCCTAAAGCAGCTGAATGGGGTTTATGTCTGGGGACTTCTGGCCACTCCATTTTCTCCAGCTCTCCATCTTGTTCTGTTTTCTAAGGTAGTTCTGGCAGAGCTTGGCCTTATGTTTTGGGTCAATATCTTGCTGTAGAATGAACCCGACCAACTCAGCCCAAACCAGAGTTATTTCCTACAGAATTATTTCCCACTTCTGGGTATCCTCATTATTTTTAAACCTCTCGCACTTTAAATCTGTCCTTTGTACCATTTCATGATATTAACTGGACTTGAATAGTTTGAATTTTAATTTAAAAAAGCTTGAAACACTGGGGTAGTGTATGTCATTTTCAAAATGAATGCTATAATGCCAATTTTTAAGGTATAGTTCATCAAAAATAACTGCACTCCAATGCAGATGTAGTCGATTATTCAAGCCAAGTTTGGAGTCTCCATTCCTTGCTGGTGGAATGAGCTACCAAGGGCTACCAGAGCAGCAGAATCCTCCTAGACTCATCTAGTCAGAGAATACCTCTTCTGCTAAACCAACATCAATCCAAAACAAGAATCATTTCCATGACAAAATGCTGTCATGTGTGACAAAAAGCAATGTTTGGGACACCAAAACATTTAATAAGCAAATAAAAGTTGAAAAAAAAGGGAAAAAAATGGCCTGCTCCATGGAATCAGACCTTAATGATCTGATTCAGAGGGCGCTGCTTTAACCTCCTAAGACCCAAGCTGGTTTTTTTTTTTACATGCATTTTTATTTCTATTTTGCTATTTGGGTTTATTGGAACCTAATTAGAACTAAGCATCATCTTTTGATATGATGTACTTTTAGAGAAAAATGATGTCCACATATGTGGACTCTTGGTCCGAAGACAATAAAGTCACCTTTCTGTAATGAGTGAAACTCTTTATTTCCACCTTGAACACAGCAGTTTTTTTTCCTGACTGCTTTTGCATGTATTAGTATCACATACACACATTTTTTAATATCAAAGTAAAAACAACATGGAAACATTGCATTTTTACCACTTTTGTACAGTTAAAACTATGGATCATTTGCAATGCTGCAAACAGTTTCAGGATGACATTGTATGCCTGTAACAAAATAGAAAACATACAAATCATTTAAAATGTTCACTGTTGCATCGGGCTACTAGTGTGTTTGAACATCATAGTGAAAAAATAAATTCTTTCAGAACCAGCCGTTTCAGGGCTCTGTCTCTTTTATGCAAATAAGCTGTTGCTGGCCACGCCCCACCCATCCCATGCTTACGAAATGAAATTAACTAGCTAGTTCGTGCTGAACTGCGATAAAATCACTGAAGTTATTATTTGAAAGTGCTCACCGCTCCCTCATCTGCTGACTCGTCCCGGACAGTTGGTACAGATCCCCCCGCGACGCTGAAGTTAGCTCCACCTTAAATATTTCTATCCAGGCTGCAATGTCTCTATTTCGCCTGTAGAGGGGAAACTTTACTGAGGTTTACATTTAGAATAATGTTGCCTTTTTCTGGAATGAGCTCGTTGCCATGTAAAGATTAAAACGTTTTTTATTTCTCTGCATGCATTTCTGAAACAGTCCATATATAAAGGCAACGCAATTCTGAATGTAAATTCTGATGGATTGTGCAGTTTTGTCACAGGTTGGAGAGCCCTCCTGTCCTGAGCGGTACAGCACCACACCCGTCCGTTCACCCGTGATTATACCAAAATTAAATGAAGTGAAAATCTGGTCATACGTGAACACACCACAGCACACAGTGTGAACAGCACGAAACTCTTCCTCTGCATTTAACTTCACCAAGTGAAGCAGGGGGCAGCAGGAACACGGCGCCGGGGAGCAGTGTGTGGGACGGTACCTTGCTCAGGGTA
>JBBPDB010008834.1:0-13159 GCA_037974465.1 Brachypetersius altus | reverse complement strand
GACAGAGAAAAGGGAGAGAGAGAGAGAGAGAGAGAGAGGGAGAGAGAGAGAGAGAAAGAGAGAGAGAGAAGAGGGAGAGAGAGAGAGAGAGAGAGAAAGAGAGAGAGAGAGACAGAGAAGGGAGAGAGAGAGAAAAGGGAGAAAGAGAGAGAAAGAGAGAGAGAGAAGAGGGAGAGAGAGAGAGAGAAGGGAGAGAGAGAGAGAGAGAGAGAGAGAGAGACCGAGATTGACAGTGATATTTGGCAAAAGCGCCAGCAGTTGCAGCCCTCATGCAGCGAGTGGGTCATAGTTGAAGGAGCTGAAAAAGTGCTTAGCAAAGAGTGACTTCAGCCATCAGCCAAGCTGTCCTGCTGAGACAGGAAGTGATGTCATCGAAGGACACTTTACATGATCTGCTTAGCTACGGCAAAGCGTCAATGCACACAGCTAGACAAAGGTGTTTTTAATATGAACCAACTGAAATTAGTGGCGGTGGTTCATTCTTGTTTAAGGAGCAACATTTGAAAAAGTACATATTGCATAAATGCTGAGAGATGAATCCTGCAGAAAAACATATGGGAGTGTGGCTTTTACACAAGGAGCCTCACCTGTAAGCAACATTCACAAGTCCATAAGGCTCCTCAACACACTGCCTGCCCCCTCCACCACACCACAAAAGTGTATGAAAACTGAAAGTACACCCATTCTTAATCATTTTAATGCAAATACCCACAGAATATAACACCTTCAGTTTGACTACAACCTCTTTCACCCCCAACAATCAGGTTGGTGTCAGTATATGGATGATTAAACAGGTACTGACTCCGTTTTCCACTTCACACATCATTCTTTTATGAATCACATGCTGCTACATGCAAAAAATACACCCATGTTGTTCTTGGACACTGTCTCAGAGTTTCTGAGTTTTTCATAGATTGACAGTGTATGTATTTGTTTTGAGCCACGGCTGATCTTTAAATCACCTTCTTGTGCTGCTGCTGATGCAACACTTGCACAATTTGTTAGACATTAAAGCATCTTACACCACATCGCACATCCTTGTAGCAAATTGCACATTTCTACGTCTAGTTTAGAGTTTGTATTTATCATTTATTTATACGTGTTTTCTATGTGTCTTTGTACTCTGGAGCCATACTGTCTCATCTCACTCGTGTACACGGCAATAAAGCTCACTTTGACTTGGACTTGACTTTGAAAAAGTAGACTTTTTTTATGCTTCCAGCAAGCGTGTCCACTTACGTCCATATGATATTTAATAACTGGACTCACATAAGTAATTATAGTTCTATAATACCAGGGTGCTTTGATGTGTCGCTTCGTCTGTCTCCTTTTACTGGCCGGCATTCAAGGTCCCTCTAAGAACCTGGAAAACTTGAGCTATTTTCCTTGGGCACGTGCTTCAAAGTGCCTATGAAACAGCATTTCACATTCATAAGCCTGTAACTCTTTGTGTGGTGCCCAAGGAAGATGCTGCCACATCCACATAGAGACTGCTTTTATTTTCAGAAAGTACCCTTTTCAAAGTGGAACGATGAGTGAATTTTCATAAATCTGTAGCACTTTACAATAAGGCTAACCTTCGAAATGATTCATAATCAGTTAATAGGGTTGTAGACCAGGCGGCATGGTGGCGCAGGGGTTAGCGCTGTTGCCTCACAGCGAGAAGGTCCTGGGTTCGAGTCCCGGGTTGGGCGCAGGGTCTTTCTGTGTGGAGTTTGCATGTTCTCCCCGTGACCGCGTGGGTTTCCTCCGGGGACTCCGGTTTCCTCCCACAGCCAAAAACATGCGTGCTTTGGGGAATAGGTGAACTGAGCGCTCTAAATTGCCTGTAGGTGTGAGTGTGAATGGTGTCCCTGCAACGTGCTGGCGATTGTCCAGGGTGTACCCCGCCTTCGCCCATTGCAGCTGGGATAGGCTCCAGCAGAAATAAGGGTAGATAATGGATGGATGGAAGGCTGTAGACCATTTATAAATCATTAATAAGCACTTATAAACCAGCTATAACAGTTGATGCAGACTCACTATTTGGCAAGAGCTAGTGTTTTAATGGTAGTAGCATGTTAACAAAGACCTGAGCACATGGCACCTGAGACAACTAGCAAAACCTGAAAACCTTCATTAATGTATGACAACTGTTATAAATTGTTTATAACTGCTTATACATGCTTTATAAGAGTAGTCTTATTGTGAAGGGGCACAGATAAACCTGTTGGACTGCAGGATAGCCGCCAAACAGAAATAAATAACTGCAGAAGCTGGCAGACTCCAGCCCCAAAAGGCAGCATCTGGATATGCAAGACTTCTTCACAAGTTGATCCCAGATGTCACCATGAAGGTCTGCCGAGTGGCACAGGAGGGATGGAGAGACTGCCTCGCCAAATGGACCTGTCCATCATCCATCTACAGCCTAGTCAGCAACTCCCCATAGAACCTTAACATTAAAAACACCTTGCTTCAGCAATCATCCAGAGTATACTCACTCCACTCCAGCTGCACTAGCCTGTGTAAACTTGGATTGGATGGATTTTACTCTTCTCTGTTGCATCAGACTAGAGAAGAGTATTATTCTGGGCCAGGGACTCAGATGCATCCAGCAATATAGGCCAGACACCAGTGAGCCTCCGCCTTAAGCAGAAAGAGAAACGCGTGAAAGCTGGAGTTATTGAGGTGTGGCAAAACACTGCGAGAATTTGGTTTCTGAATTTGTGAACTGACACTTTCATTAAATGTGACTTGGGAACATACTGTTCACCGCCTGTCAGCTATATGTGCATGCTCTCTGCTCATCTGCAAAAAGAGTCTATCCCCACCTCTGTATGTGTGGATGAAGGACACCGGGCTGGTAGTCACACTCTTCAGCCTGGGTGTTTCATTTCACAAACCAAACAACAGATAAGCATTAACCCTGACTAATTACGCTTTTAAAGAATACAGGATTTATAGAAGAACCACTTTTAGTTCAAAATGATCTCTGTGTAGAACCTGTTGAAGGCCTGAAAAACCTTCAGGCAAAAATCTTGGTTCTTTTCCAAAGAAACACCGTTTTTAATGAAAGCAGATCTGTGGAGATGGTTGAAACACTTATGATGATTCATGTTCTTTTGACCATTTTATTGGTTTTAAGGGTTTAATGTTGAGTTTAGACTTTCAAACTGCTCTTTACACTAACAAATCTCTGTTTCAAGCATCTCCACAAAAGCTACATTAATTGAAAATAGTTGTTTACTGGGAAAGAATACATTTTGTGTGAAGGTTCTTGAAGTCTTCCAAAGGTTCTTAACGTTCACAAATCTTGTTTGTGAGGAACCATGTTTAAAAAAGTAATTTGTGAGGAACCATACTTCAAGAAGAGATGTTTCTTTGAGCAATCGCGTTTAAAAAAGAGATCTGTGAGTGTGAGGAAACGTTTGGAAGGCTTAAAGAACCAACAATTTAAAAATTCTTTTACACAAGGAGCCTCACCTGTAAGCAACACTCACAAGTCCATAACACACTGCCTGCCCCCTCCACCACCCCACAAAAGTGTATGAAAACTAAAAGTACACCAATTCTTATTCATTTTAATGTAAATACCCACAAAATATAACAACTTCATTTTGACCATACTTAACCATACTTCAAGAAGAGATGTTTCTTTGAGTGTGAAGGTTTAAGGCTTTATTATGTGGAGTTTCTCTGGGTTTAGAAATGTTCTTTACACTAAATGAAGGCACTCGTGGAAAGGAAGCGTCAGTAGAATTGAGTGATTGTGAAAGCCACAGCTAACTGATGGACTCAGAGCAACTAGCAGCTGACCCCGAGTTC
Source organism: Brachypetersius altus (assembly GCA_037974465.1). NCBI lineage: Eukaryota > Metazoa > Chordata > Actinopteri > Characiformes > Alestidae > Brachypetersius > Brachypetersius altus. Next base: position 9,355 of record JBBPDB010008834.1, on the reverse strand, counting down.
CTCCGTGAGTCTATGCTCGCTCGCTTTTAAAAGAAAATTCCTGGAGTTTGTGAGGAACTGTCAGAGGTTTTCCGTAATGAATGAGGGAAATGTTTCCCGCAAATCTGATATTTTAAATGCGTAACCAGGATCCATGAAGCCACTTCGTAAGTAGTAATGCGTAACGCCAGGTGACCTCTAAATGACTCCTCTAGCCAGTATTCATACTGGAGTGCATTAAGTGCCATCATTTTTTAAAAGGCAGATGCTGCACAGTCTTTTAAGTCTGACACACTTGCTCTTCGTGTTCTCGATGGGAAAGTGTGCCAAAGGAAAATGGATAATGCAGTATACTGCTGACATATTCCTAACTCTGCACTGAATATACTGCAATACAGTGTAAGCACTACATTACATTTCTGTATGAGTGCATGACACTTTTTTTCCCAAAAAGAAGATGTGTAACCCTGAAAACAAAGAAACGCTCGCTCCATAAACTGCCTCTCGGTGTGACGGCTGTATTGTTCCTCACAGCCTTTTAGTTCGAGCGTTTGTAAGGAATCCTCTGCGTTAAAATACGCAGGCATGAAGCGGGGTATCAAACACACAACCAATTACAAAACCGGTCCACAACTATGCCTCATGCTCGAGACGGGTCTATTTTTAACGCACTGCCAACAAACAGCCCTCCCTACCGTTCACACAACAGTGATTGAGATAATTGGCGAGCGTTTAGCTGAGGAGTCATTCAAAGCCCGCCACTCTTCACACCGCCATGCCTTGTGGCCCACTGGCATTAGGAACAGTATGAGGTTTCATCCATGGCCATTAGCTGTTAGCCATTTAGAGTCTCACAAAAAAAGAAGAAAAAAAAGCCCCAGCATGAAGGGCCACTGAAGCATGGGCGCAGAGTGATGTGTTTACATTGCTGATCTATGGAGATTAAAGAGAGTTAGTGGGTGCAAGTGAGTTAAGGCCATGAAAGACAGACAGAGAGAGAGAGAGAGAGAGAGAGAGAGAGAGAGAGAGTGAGAAAGAGAGAGTAATGTAAGGGGTGAATGTGGGGTGAGGACAGCGAGAGGACAGACACAGCAGCTGAGAAGGTCATCGGTGCACCTCTGCCCCCCGTTTTCATACCTGCCACCATAACTGAGCCAGTAACACTGTGATAAAGTGTTCACACCCATTATAAGACTCTTCTTTCTTCTACTGTCTGGTAAGTGGTATCGAAGCTTCCTCTCTGGCTCTGCAAGACTGTGTAAGATGTTCATAGCGTGGGTCTCTTCCCTGTCTGAGCAACTTTATATCTAACCTTATATCTTAAATATGTCTCATATTACTCTCTGGACTTTCAACAGCACCTGCACTTCTGTTTATGGCCAAAACAGGCACTCCTCTGTGCGGTTACTCGATGTGATTACCTATAATTTAAACTCATTGTGGTTCTATGCTGCTAACAGTCTTCTGTGCAATAATATACTTACGGTGGTGTATTTTTTTTACTGTCACACTGCTGTATTGTCCACTTACAGTATTGTCTCTTTACATCCTATTCACACTGATGTTACATCTGTTTACACTGTGCTCAGCGTTGCTAATTATGGCCAGTGCAATAATGCAACCCTAGTCACTCTCAGCATCAACACTATACTGTTAGATTTATCACTGTTACGTTGTTGTGGTGTTATTGAATGATGTTATGTGTTGCACTGTAGTCCATGCAGAAACATCTCATCACACTATTTACATTATATTTACAGCCCTTATCCAGAGCGTCTCACGCTCATTAGTGACAGGAACAGTCCCTCTGGAGACACTGAGGGTTAAGTGTCTTGCTCAAAGACACAGTGGTTGAAAGTGGGGGGTTTGAACCTGCAACTTTGTGGTCACAGGTTTTATCCACTAGGCCACTATCACCCTAGTATATCTGTATTCACAGCAGCTGATGACACTAAAGTAACCTCGAACCTTGAACCTCGAGTGAAGAAGACTGAGTGCGCATTAGAGAGGATGTAGGTGGACGGGAGCAGGAGAGAGGAGATGAAAAGAGATGTAGGGCCCAAACAATATATCTGCTAATGATCATTTTAGTCATTTGTGCACTGTTTTCTGTAGACCCCACATCCTCTTTGAAAGATCAAAAAAAGCAAACATAAGCCCTACTGAGACTGGATTAGCTTATCAGAGGGAAGAGTGCAACACATTTTTCACACATTTCCTCAGCGATAAAACTCTCAGATCAGGACAAAAAAGAATGACGGCAAGTCCTGTGATGTTTGTGTTATATGTAGTCATAAGAATGAGGTCAATGGTCCCAGAAGAGGAACATTATATCCCTTTACTTAATCCTCCTCCTGCAAATGCTGCAAATTCACGTTGCAGAGGATGAAGACAAAGTTCAAGCACTCAGACTAAATATTCATTTAGGAGATTCTGCCAACAGATCCATTGTTCCCTGATTGGAAAGACGCTTTAAGACAGACATGAGTGCTAGGAGACTTATTACGGTTCCAATTACGGCTGAAAAGCCTTTTAATTTCTAATGTGAGACAAAATCGGCCAGAAAAGTCAAAGAGATTTGTATCTGGACGGGTTTAGCGCTGACAATTTAAAAATGAATTGCTATTGTTTATGAGCTTCACCCTGACAGCTCTGCTCATAAAATTGATTTCAATTTGGTGGTCAGAATTCACTTACAGAATATTATGCACAAATTATAGAAAGTCTTGTATACTTCAAAGCACGCAAACACACAAATTATTATGATTGATCTGCCTTAAGGTTACCATAACTACATAGTTAACTAAACCTAAATGGCTCAAATTATCAAAGTAAACTATTACATTCAGAACCAGCCAGTGTAATCAGTTATCTGATTGTAGACCTTTGAAGTCAGTATGGGGCCGAAACGTTCATATCGGGCCAGGAGAGGGGGAGTGAAGGCAGAAGAAATGGCGCAGGATGGGATACTGAGCTAATATGAGGACAAAGACTGACGTTTCTGTCTCTGAACGAGGATCTAATACCTGCAAAGCTGATTAGTGCATGTCTCACTCTGCTGAACGTCTATTCCCCAGTCTGCACCAAATGAGCTGAGACATGCATGTAATGTGTTGACTAAATTACCTGTGAAATGCTGCTCTAAGTCAGTCTCGTGTGGTGTGGCTGCATCTTCCTAGACTTTTAATTATGTAACACACCATCGTCGCCTAATCCCAGAAACACTATGAAGAAAAAATGCCTGTTTACTATAACTCTAGATAACTCTGAACATCAGTTGACTCTACGAACATCTGGACCAGGACTGTGAGGATGATAATTATTGGAGTAAATATCAAATAAAAGACCAATGAAATGGAACAAAATGGCTAAAAATGCACCATGCCATCAATTAGATGGAGTCATTAATTCACTACAACAGCAAACAAGCCAGTCGCCTTTTGTCCTTTTAGCTGCGGCGTAAAAGGCTGTCACAATAACTTGATTACAATCAATCATCCAATTAAAAAAATGATTATTTAAAATGTGTTTTCTCTCAGTCAGCATTATGACTAGTTTCTCATTTGAATTAAACAGATGGCCTCTGCAGGTCATTGTGAAATCACACTAAACAGTTTAAACATTCTCCACAATCAGAGCCATCACCAGCGAGGAACCAGATATGGAGACAAAGGAGTCCAGCACATTTTCAGTTGAACTAAATAACAGGAATATGGCAGAAAACATTCATCTTTTGAAATCTCTGTTTAGCTACATGTTTCCATTAGCTGATGTCGTACTACATACGAAGTCATTGTTCCACTTTGAATGGGGGTCTTACGAAGCAGGAGATGGGCAGAGTTGAAGTGTGCAGTCTATAGGTATTTGGGGGTGGCACGGTGAATTTTATAGCCTGTAGCTTAAATTTTAGGAAATGATGACATCAAACACGAGTTGTTGTGGTCAATTTGTTTCAAATCCCTGTCCTTTAGTTTTAGGAATTTTATTTTATTCATCTTGTATTTCAGCAGTGACTCCACAGTTTCAGTGGCAGCTTTCATTTTCAGTCCCTTTCATTCAGGCCTCGCAGGCTTGTGTTGATTTCTCACTTCCTTTGGATTTCATTTAAAATAGGTAGCACTCGGTTTAAAACAAGCCCAGATTAGATGGTCAAACAGCTCGTGTAGAAGAGCTATGAATAAACAATCCGCACAGTTTGTGCTTCTGATAATTATGTTATCAATACCTGCTGTTCAGCAATATTTTGGGAAATTTCCAATGCAAAACCACTTTGGATCATGCAAATTTTAGCTGTCACAGGATTTAATTGGGATTACGGCCAGGGCCTGTATTTGGATGTTGTAGAACACAAACATTCTCCTAGTGGCGCCAGTTTACTGCATATCCTCTGAGGTTTGTATAATTGTCTTACTGTCACGCCAAGGTTTAGACAACACACGGACCGCCTGACTTTCTGCCGTACCGTTTCTTGATATAAAGAGGATATGATTGCAAGCCGTCAAGGCCTTGAGGCAGCAAAGCAGCCTCTCGCTCCCATTGCAACCTCCCATGAACACTAGGCTTCTTCAAAATTTATGTATGGCAGACTCTTGAACACAGACTCTATGAGCTGCGCGAGACGCCTGCAGACCCTTAAGTGTCACCTTAGGGTTCCTTCTTGCTTGTTTGAGGTTTCTACAGCGTGCCCCTGCATCGTGTTTGCAGACTAGTAATGGTGCCTGCCTGGAGTGAATGAGATCTAAATCTTTAGAAATGAGTCTGTAACCTTCTTTGTCTTAAGAGCCTCCGCACCTTTTCTCCTCTGGTGCTGAAAATTTTGTGTTGTGTTTGAGCGGGACCCGACTGTATAAAAGGAGATAACCTGAATTGTATTTTTAAATGCTGGAGTAGGTCAAGCTAGCACCTGAACTGGAGCGCTTGACTCCAATTTCCATCTCCTGTTACTCAATGACCCTTTTTTTCGATCAATGATCTTGACTGTGTTATTTGTTATATGATACCCCATTATTATAATGCATTGTTATGACCTACTTGAAGATTAGGTGGCATTTAGGAGAGTTCGTTTTGCACACCTTCCCTCTCTTTTAATAAGGTCTTTGCGACGCAGTCTTAGTTTTGGTTCAATAAACACTTTAATTATTCTGAATTGGGTCAGAAAAGTATGGAGCATTTACTATGGATGACACGGGTCAAAAATCTGCACGTCATTGCGAACGATGCGGTTCATGTGTATGATTTTACTTCTAGTCCTCAGGGAGAAGCAGGGGCATGTATGTCTGAGGTCTTTTGAAAATGCACTCTTCAAAAAGAAACCAAAGTAAAAAACAACAAGAAAAAGTTTGTGGTTCTTCAAGTACTGGCTGTTTTTTATGTCCTACTCTAAAACACCTGATTGAACTCATGAAGAGATTAATTACGACCTGGTGAGTCAATTAAAGTGTGACATGGTAATAAAAACGAAAAAAAAATGTGTTTGGGATTCCCAAGAGTGTCTTGGAGAAGCACTGGCTGTGTTAAGTGGTTCTCTGTGGGGCTGGAGGCCGGATACAGTAATAAAACACCGTAAATGACCCTGAACTCTTCTTATACAGTTCTATGGCTTAAGAATAGCTACAGCTGAAGAATAAGAGTCTGCACTGTAATATGTCTGAGGTTTAGGGGTTAAACCACATCTCACCTCAAGATTTTGGCCAGAACAACAAGCACAAGAAGCTAAAGTAGTTTTTCTAGAAGACTAATTAATCAGTTAGCTATAATATTTCCTATAGACTCTTAAAAAGTGCTAGCAAGGATTCTTTACATGATGCCTTTATGTGATAATCTTAGGTTCCCTAAAACACCTAAAGAGAATGAGATATGGGAGAAAATAGAGCGTTTTAGTCTAAACATTGTAGAAAGCACTGAAGGAATTTCATGTTCAAATGTTCTTTACAGAGCTCCAATTGCACTGCATTTATCCATGAACCCTTTGAAATACCTTTATTTTTAAGTGCAATAGTGTCTGGAAGACCCATTGAAACGTTTCTACCAGACAAATAAACGCTCTTTATCCCTCGACATCCACAGGGTGAAAGCCCCATAATGGGCTTAACTGTCTCCTTTTTCTAACAAATGTAGTCAATATTGCTTTCAATGTTGCAGACCAAGGGACAGGGCTTTCAATCCGGCCCCCCCCTTATGACTGTACGGTTATACCATCATATTTGTACTCTATCTCAGTCTCAGTCGCCTGTTATGTGGTGTGTGCACATTTCATGGCAAATGTTCCCAATAGAACAGACCTGTGTTTAAAATAAAATCTCGTTCTATTAGCATTTATTAAAGATAGCCCTTCGAACCCAAGACGTATTACTCAATGTCTAATTGGAATGATTGAAGGCCACATTTGGACCCTCGGGGTTTATGGGGTTTTAACAGTATTTTTTTTTTTTCCTCCTATAGAGTCACCATTTTAGAGATATGAGGTTTTATTATGAGTCACACTACATTATCAGCTCTCAGCAGGACATGGGCATGGGTGACTGCACTGGGTCGGCGCGGTGGTATGCGTGGTGAGCGTGGGGGGAGTGGAGCATTTTGCAGGCCGTCGTGCCTCGCGGTCACCCCATGCCCAGTAATAGACTCCCAATTTCTAATTCCCAGTGTGCTGACAGAGGGGACGAGTCATGCTGAGGGACCTTCCATGGTCTGTGCGTGTGTGTGTGTGTGTGTGTGTGTGTGAATGTGTGTGTGAGAGAGAGAGAGAGAGAGAGAGAGGGAGAGAGGGAAGGCCTAGTTTTAATATGAAGAAGACAGAGAAACAAGCCAAATTCTGCCTTTAGGGGCAAAAGAGAGTGGGACGAATATCTAACAGCCGAAATGCTTACCTCCAGCGGAAACTCACACACAACAGGACACACACACAGAGCACACTGGCACGAGAACTAGTTAAGTGTCTCACAGAGATGAGGCATTCGACACACTCCCACTGGAGCTGACTGGGTGTGGCACAAATCTAGCCAAGGTACCCACTGTACCTAAACCAGCCCAGCACAGAAATGCAGATCAGTAATGTGCATTACAGAAGCAAATGTAGCCTCCTGTGGGTTTTCTTCATGTGCCAGTCTGTCAATATTCAGCAAGCAGCCTCAGCACCGAGCCTGTCAGTGGCAAGGCCATCATGCTCCTGACAACACAGCTAACCGACGGGTGTTTGGAAAAGTAAACGATTTTCAGATATCTGCCAGAAATGACCTTCAAATTGTCATCATAATCTGCAAGCATGTTCATTCAGTTGCCTAATGGATGCATGATACATGTACATGGGTGTGTGCTTGCAATAGAGGACCTTATTTAGCAAAACATTTTAGCACATTCGTTCTAGTGCAAACCTCCAACTGTAAATATAATCTGAAGTGAGGGGCTGGATAAAAGAGAGAGAGAGAGAAAGAGAGACAGAGAGAGAGAGAGAGAGAGAGAGAGAGAGAGAGAGAGAGAGAGAGAGAGCTTAATACAGATATCACAAAAATGATCTATGTCCTATTGGTAAAACATTTATTAATGCCAACATCCAGCCTTATGAATTACCATTCACTACTCGGCATATATCTCCCTATTTGCAGAGATACCTTGGGGCAAAGTGGAGCTAAATCCCTTGGAGGTCCAGGCAAGCACTTTCTCGTTTGAGCAGATCCCTCTCTGATGGTGTAGCAGAAGAAGGAGAGGCAGTAGGGCTTTCCTGGTGCTGAATCCCATTACTTACTAAGACTGTACCCATTTATCTTCCAGCAGGACTACAGTGCATAATAAAACACTAAACCAGGCGTTACACGGTCGGTTAATACGGTCAGGCAGAAAAAGACCCCAGTGTTATCTGTCATCATTTCCCAAATCACGTCCCTTCATTAATACGGGCAATTTGCACGCGCAGCCCTTCGCGCATATTTCATTAGGCGGTGTGCGCGTGCATATTAACACACCGTACATGAAGCACCACCACAAACTGACCTCTGGAGCTCGGATAGGAAAAAAGAGCATGCAATTGAATACCAGCATCCCTAAAACTGATGCGCACACACACACACTCTCTCTCTCAAACACACACACACACACACACACACCTGGCCATACCACCAAGATCAAAATCTGGAAAAATCAGGAACGAATGCACCTTACCTTGCTTTGCTTTTCACCGACTGGAGCTTCTTTCCTTAACTTTCCTCTTCTTCAGCTAGTTCCGTCCCAAACTCACACACACAAACTCACATACACACGGTCCGAGCCATGCAGCAGAGGGAGACTTTTTCCAGTGCCACTTCCATCCACACTCTCACTCACTCACACACACACACGCACACACTCACACGCAAACACACGCGCGCGCACACGAACGGACAGGTTCTGTCAGAAAGAGGGCGAAGGAAAAGTGTGTTGCTGAAGTGAGAGCTAAGCTAGCTCTGAGTCATTGCTGGATGCTGAAAGGTTGTGTCTTTCACACACACGCGCACGCACACACACTCACGACGTCCTTGAAGAGAATCCACAGCGGTGTTAAGCTCCTACAGGGCGCAGTCCCGCGCGCACAGATCCGCACACGTGCGCCGGACAGCCCGGAGAGAGGGGCAGAGGTCCGGGCTCCGCATGGTGACACGCAGCCAGAAAATATCCGAGGCAGGAATTGAAAAGTGGAGGCTGCAGAAGAGGGAGGCAGCAGAGGCAGGAGGATGCTCTCGCGCCGTGATTCCGCTCCTTGCTGCTCTGAGGGCGCGGACCAGACTGGCATTAAAAAAAACACACAAAAACCCACCCACAGTTCCTCTGCGGGGCTGCAGCGCTCCTGCTCCAGGTCCGGAGAAAACCCCACCCGCCCGCGCCCATTGGCAGGTAGTTTAGCACCGCCCACATTTAAGATTGGCTGGTAGTTTGCTGCCTCCTGCTCCAGGATTGGCGGGTAGTTTCTACACTCAAGCACCAATAAACAGGATAGAACCACCCTTCCTTCCATCCATCCATCCATCAATCCTTCCACCCATCCATCCATCCAATCCTTCTCCATCCATCTGTCTGTCTGTCTGTCTGTCTATCTATCTGTCTATCTACTCAGCCATCCATCCATCCATCCATCCTTCCTTCTCCATCTGTCTATCTATCTATCTATCTATCTATCTATCTGTCTGTCTATCCATCTATCTATCTATCTGTCTGTCTATCCATCTATCTATCTATCTGTCTGTCTGTCTATCTATCTATCTATCTACTCAGCCATCCTTCCACCATCCATCCATCCACCTATCTTTCTATAGATCTGTTCATCTGTCGCATTGTTTATCTATCTATCTATCTATCTATCTATCTATCTATCTATCTATCTATCTATCTATCTATCTATCTATCTATC
>JBBPDB010008826.1:5000-13162 GCA_037974465.1 Brachypetersius altus | reverse complement strand
ACACATACACTCACACGCACACAGACACGCACACTCACACACACACACACACACACACACACAGACACAGATACACACACACACACACACACAAACAGACACTCACACACACACACAAACACACACTCACGCACACACACTCACACACAGACACTCACACACACAGACACTCACACACACACACAGACACTCACACTCACACAGACACTGACACACACACACACAGACACTCACACACACAGACACTCACACAGACACTCACACACTCACACTCACACAGACACTCACACACTCACACACACAGACACTCACACTCACACACACAGACACTCACACAGACAGACACACACACACACTCACACAAACACAGACACTCACACAGACACTCACAAACTCACACTCACACAGACACTCACACAGACACTCACACACTCACACAGACACTCACACACACACACACACACAGATACACACACACACACACACACAAACAGACACTCACACACACACTCACACACAGACACTCACACACACTCACACACACACAGACACTCACACTCACACACTCACACAGACACTCACACTCACACACACAGACACTCACACAGACACTCACACACACGTGCCTGTCCACTGTAGTTATTGTCCACTCCTCCACAGCGTCTCTAAACCCACCGCTGTGCGTCCTGAGCCCCAGTTCTGTCTGGGCCCCTCACTCACACGTCCGCTCTCTCGCTCTCTCTCTCTCTCTGTTTCTGGGTTAAACAGTGTTATTATTAAAGCTTTTCCACTGTGGAGTTTCCTCCCTCCCCTGCGCATCGTCCCTTTTTACAAACCATAAATCATCCCGCCCCCGTCTGCATAAATCACACAGCTGGGCCTCATGGTGCAGCTGCATGAGAAGGCCCACTTGAGCCCCACCGCGTAGCTGCACATGCAGACCCACAGGCCTTAGAGAAAAATGTGGATAAAGCCACTAAATTTGGCCTGGACATCACCACACATTTAGTAGAAGCCTGAGGAGTGTGCAATCAAATCCTCACAGCAATGTTCCAACATCAGTACCTGACCTTGCTAATGCTCTCATACAACTTTTGGAGATCAGACCGAGTTTTTGTATGCATTTGTGCTGTGGTGTGCTCACGTATGACATAATGGTCACTGTCACTACTTGGATTTTCTACTTTTAATATTAAATATTAATGATTGAATAATATTCACCACATATTAATATAACAAATATGTCTTAATATTCTTTGCTAACAAAGAAATGTGAGTAAGCAGATCTAGGCGTGGGTGAGCAGATACAGGCGTGGGTGAGCAGATCCAGGTGTGGGTGAGCAGATCCAGGTGTGGGTGAGCAGATCCAGGTGTGGGTGAGCAGATACAGGCATGGGTGAGCTGATCCAGGTGTGGGTGAGCTGATCCAGGTGTGGGTGAGCAGATCCAGGTGTGGGTGAGCAGATCCAGGTGTGAGTGAGCAGTTACAGGCATGGGTGAGCTGATCCAGGCATGGGTGAGCAGATCCAGGTGTGGGTGAGCTGATCCAGGTGTGGGTGAGCTGATCCAGGTGTGGGTGAGCAGATCCAGGCATGAGTGAGCTGATCCAGGTGTGAGTGAGCTGATCCAGGTGTGAGTGAGCTGATCCAGGTGTGAGTGAGCTGATCCAGGTGTGGGTGAGCAGATCCAGGCGTGGGTGAGCAGATCCAGGTGTGGGTGAGCAGATCCAGGTGTGGGTGAGCAGATCCAGGCGTGGGTGAGCAGATCCAGGTGTGGGTGAGCTGATCCAGGTGTGGGTGAGCAGATCCAGGTGTGAGTGAGCAGATCCAGGTGTGAGTGAGCTGATCCAGGTGTGAGTGAGCTGATCCAGGTGTGAGTGAGCAGACCAAGATTTAGGCCTGATTTAGGACTTCTGCTAAAGCTCTTCCAACAATAACTCATGGGAGGAGGCCGACTTACAGGCCATAAAAATGTCAGATAAGTGAGAAACATGGCTGGAGCTCCTCTTAATGCTCTCCATACTCAGAAGGTTTAAATCTCACTACCCAAAATGCCAACACTGCAAATATTGCAGGAAAGCTAGTGGTGGCTAGTTAGTGAGATAAAGTGATTCTGTCCACAGATCAGACACAAGTGGACGAGTGCAGATGTGAGGTGATGCTTTAAGATCAAAATAAATCATTTAGAGGGAAGAGTTATATTTTCAGCATCACTACAGGCGAAAGACTACAAACCGTGCTAAAGACTACAGACCTCTGACCCTTAGCCTTATTATGATGATTGTGATGGTGATGATGATAGTGATGATGGTGTTGATGATGATGAAGATGGTGATGATGATGTTGATAGTGATGAAGATGATAGTGATGATGGAGGTGATGAAGATGGTGATGATGATGTTGATAGTGATGAAGATGATAGTGATGATGGTGGTGATGAGGGTGGTGGTGATGATGATGTGAGAAACTTGAAATTGTACCAGACCAGCGCTAACAAGTTAGTTGCGTTAGGTTTTCATCACACAGCAATGCAATCCTGAAAAAATAAATTAGAAAGTCAAACAGGACTATAAATAATAAAAGACCACAATATCAAAAGCAGCTCTGACAGAGAAACTTTCCACTGTTTCACCTCTATGATCATGGTAGGGAGGGAATTGAGTCGGCACTGCCAGTAAGTTTATTTGAAGCCATGACCAACCAGCAAATAGTGGGAATAGGAAAAAATGCCTTCCATGTTGCTCAATGTTTAGGAATAAACAATCGTCTCTATGGTTTAGCACCCATACATTGGAAATCACATTATTACCAGTCTGAGATACACTGGAAACACTTCCATGCCATCACAGTACAGTTCAGACTTAGAATCAGAAAAAACTTTGATCCAAGAGGAAATTGCTTATCTTATAAATCACTACTGCTAGCTGCATTAGCATTAGCACTCAATCAAAGAGCCATAAATAGCAGAAACAAACTAATATTTGAGTCTTTTCTAAAAAAAAACATTATTCAATATGTAAGGCATTTTTCAGACTTTCAAAAAAGACATGAAGTAAATGAAGGGTGATACTCTGAAAACCAGACCTTTTCTGTTCAGCAACTAAATTGTCTCCAGCAGAGATGATGATAGCATGACCGTTGTGGTCAACCTCCGCACTCCATAGGCAAGGTATATGTGAGAACTATAGGCACAGGCCTCACAAGGACACTGGTGCCGTCTGCTTTACTGAAGACCTGTAGAAACTTTTAACAAGAGAATAAAAGTAACCATGTTTCAGATTAAATCAGTTTAAAGGCTATTTTAAAATAAATAGATAAAACAGGCCTACTATCCAGACAGTCTTTGCTATCAACAAATTTGCCAAAAATAAACACAATTTAGCAAAAATAAACCAGTAGCCACATAGGTGGCGCTGTCCGATTTAATGGGGCAACATTTTGTATGACTACAATGGAGGCAAACAAATAACCACAAACATCGTTTAGGTCACCTGTCCTGTTTAATCTGAAATGAGACCAAAAAACCCAGAAGATGATCTCAGAACATCACACCACAGAGGAAACACAGACACTTTTTAAAAAACTTTTACGATTGGGGTAGTTAAACCCTATTAAGTGTTTGTCTCTAAATAAATTAATGCCTTTTTTACCTTCATATTAAATTGCATTTTCTTATTTAATGTGGACAAGCTGTAAAAACACAAAATGAATATAATAATGTGTTTTCAGTGTCTGTACACATTTTGAATAGTGTTCTTATGGGTCATTCATTTTCTGTAACCGCTGTAACCAGTCCTTACTAGGGTGGCGGATACCCAGAGCCTACGCTGGGGTTTACGGGCACACAGCCCACCACAGGGTGCACAAACACACACCAATCACTCACACACTTACAGTCAATTCAGAATCTCTAATTCACCTGACATGCATGTGTTTGGACTGTGGGAAAAAACAGAGACCCTGGAGGAAACCCACACCACCACAAGAACATGCAAATTCCACACACACAGGACCCGGATTCAAACCCCCAACCCTGGAGGTGCGAGGCAACAGTGCTACCCACTGGCTGTTTAAGCTGTTTACAAAACATAATTCAGCATTATATCTACTATATCAAAACAGTCTTAGAGGCAGCGTTAGGCTGAAGCTCTGCTGCAGCGTTCTGTATGTTCCTTTGGTAAAATGGATCTCACCTATTTGAAATTACTTTTCCTAATTTAATGTGGACGAACTGTGTAAACACAAAATGGGATCAGTTTGACTTCAGGCTGTTTCATCTATATATGTATATATGTATATGACACGGAGGAGGGAAACATAGTTTCTGCCAGAACGTTGATATATCTGCCATGGGGACTTTATTACATGGATGTTTCATTTAAAGCTCTATTTAAGGCATCAACAAAGAAAATAAAGTACTGACATATAAATCTGAGCAGCAATTTTAACTTCAAACATCTTCTGGAGGTTTAAATTGCTGGTCAAATTGGGCCCAAATATACAGGATGTTTGTAAATTTGAATATTATATGAGGGTTAAGCAAAACTGATGCTCTTCACAGTTGACTGGTGGCAAGAGACAAAATTTGCATTATTTGCATAGTTCTCATGCATGGGAAATATAGAATATATGAAGGACGCGGGAAGTGTGTGTGATATAAAATGCAGACCTGTGCAGGTGGATGTGCAATGCTGTGCAATATGAAGGTGAAAAAGCTAACAATACAATAAATATTTAGAAATAAATACAGGAGGTACTGTGTGTGTGGACAGGAATTGTGGGTTTATGTGTGAACACTGTGTGCAGAAATAAACGCTCTGTGTATAAACAGTACTAGGTGTCCTTCTGGTGTCCTGCTGAAGCTCCTTTTCAGCACTGACCTCCAGGAAGTCCAATGTAAACACCCATGTCTGTATTGTATGTATACAAATAAATGATCCTGAATGGAACACCGAGAGCCCAGTGTCTCCTGCAGAGCTAAACCTAAGCGGACATAAGTGGCTCTGTGGTTCTGAGGTCAGGAGATCCTTCATTAGATACCGGTAGTTTTGAGCGGCTTCTACATCACTATGGCTTCCACACTGTGATGTGGAAAAATGGAGAAAGTGGAACAGGCCAATGCAGAACGATGAGGAGCTCTGCTATTCAAGGTTAGGGGAGTAACAATGTATGGAAATATCATGATATTGCAATGCATCAGTTGGATTTATCTGTATCGTTTACAGTGTTAAACCGGTTGGTCATTAACCCAGTCCAGCACATTCACCCCAACACCCCCTGCCACCCCCCCCCCCCCCCCCACATCATCCACACACCCCTCTCCATTGAGCTCTGGTGTCGTTGGTAAACTGTTGTAGAGCTGAACAATCAATATCGAGCTAAATTGAACTCTTTTCACACTTACCTTGTCGAAAAGATGAAGCCATAAGTCCTGAATCTTCTAGCGAACTGAGCTGAGTGTAATGGTACAGCCCTAGTTATGAACCTGGTTAGCTGGATAACATAGAAGGAAAGCAGATATCCAACATTGCTGCTCAGGAGGTGAAGGGCTTACTTAACTTTAGTAGCTGTCTTCACAGAAATGATTCAGATCAGGAGAGCTACAAGCTAAAAGCTAAGCTATCTAGAGCCTTTACCTAAGCTTACGACATTTTCTATTGCAGAAAGAGTAAACACTAGAAAATGTAAAGACAAAATTGCTGTATAAGAATTTATGACCGAGGAAATAGTTCAGCTAATGGCTGTATGTATTAGCCTATAGCTTATGATTGGGTGACTGTATGCTTTATTGGTAAAATGCATGCTGGGAAATGTAGTAAAACACTGAGGAATGAGGCTAATAGACATAATACTGCATTAATGTGTAACTGCGTAAGTGTTTAAGGTGTAAACACAGAAGTTCAGAGTGGGTTAAGTGATTCTATTGAAACTCACCAAGTCAGTTACCAGATGCCTTTAAAATGTCTTTAAAAGCTCCCTTACAGAAAGTTATTACATCTAATGGTTATGGTTGCACCGCCCAATGCCTGAGACATGGTCCTAAAATTAAATGTATTCATGGTGGAGGGATACATGCGGCGCATTTTGAGGCAATATAGTCCACCAAAGAAAAGTGATTTAGTA
Organism: Brachypetersius altus; assembly: GCA_037974465.1. NCBI lineage: Eukaryota > Metazoa > Chordata > Actinopteri > Characiformes > Alestidae > Brachypetersius > Brachypetersius altus. The sequence continues at coordinate 7,040 of JBBPDB010008826.1, read as the reverse complement.
CAGATTCTCCACTATTGTACAATCATCACCATCCATAAAAGCACTCAGAGACATGTGGAAAGTGAATAAAATGTCTGTATTTGTTTTGGAGATATCTGATTCCATTCACCTCCATTGTAAAGAAATCTCGCAAAAGTGCAAAAGTGATACGAACCATTTCATACCAAACACATTCTGAATGACTTGAACCATGGAAATATAAACCTGTAGTTCTAGGCTGGTAAAATAATGTTCAAATTATGTTTATATTAAATATTGTTAATGATTATCTCCACTTGTGAAACCTCAAAACAATCTATAGTGCATCATTTAGTGACTCAGGGGTCTTTGTTCTGAAATTTCCCACAGTGATTGCCTCGTTTTTCCCTTTTTTATAAAAAGCTAATCTAATTAAAGAAAACACACAAGAGAGACTACTATGAAAAAAGACCACCGTTGTAATTAAAAAAGAAAAGCAAAAGATAGTTCCGAACAGTTTGGGTTGATTGCTGTTGATTGTGTTGACACCCCCCTGCTGGGCTGAACCTTCACTGCGCCCAACAGTTCAGTCAACATGACAAAACACAACACATATGCTCACACACACGCACACACAGACACACACATGCTCACGCACATACTCACACACACACACTCATACTCACATACACACTCATACTCTCACACTCCTGCTGCATATGCCCCTCAGCCTTTGCCTTACGCTGAAACGGATCCCCTCTAAAGGCCCTCGGGCCACATCCGCTGCCAGAAAACGCCAACACGCTTAAACACCTCCAACCTGCTCGAGGTTCAAGAGTGGAGCAAAAAAAAATGCTATTAAAGGAGCAGCTCAGTCAAACATGCTGATTCGACTCACTGGGACTGAAGAACAGGAGCCACTAATCCACCTTCTCACACATCAGATCAACATCAGCTCAGCATCTGATCACCAGATGAGCGCATCAATAGTGGAGCAGTCAAATCCCCCACAAAAAAAAATCAAACAGTCTTGGGGAACATGGTGAACTGGTGGTTAATCACTATGCTGTCAATGCTGGAACCAACTGCCCATCAATATTATAAATATCAGCACTTCCATCTCACTTTCTGTCTTATTAATTGACGTTCTATGTATTTTCATTTCTGTCATTCCTTCTATTATTTTCTTTTATTGCATTATTTTTTATTTTATATGATGTTTCCATAAAGCATACTGAATGATTTTTGTGTATGATAATGGGCTACAGAAATATACTTGACTTGCCTCGACTCAGCAACCCAGTAGAAAATAAAAAGATAAAAGTACTGGAAGCAAGATTATCATCATCATCATCATCATCATCATCATCATCATCATCATCATCATCGTCTATTACAAATCATTCAGAATCTATTACGAATCATTCTGGATCTTTTACGAATCATTCAGAATCAATAATGAATCTTTCGGTTTTTACTAAAAATCATTCCGTTTCAGTTACAAATCATTCAGTATCTATTATAAACCTTTTAGTATCTACAAATAGCTTCATCTCCAGAGTGGTGCTGTCTCCCACTGCCTGGTCTCATTCTTTTTACCAAACCTGCTTAATCCTTTAAACATGAACAATTATTTGGATTTAAGACAGTGTGAGAAGCTGAGCGAACTCCAAACTTAATGTCGGTATGGGTAGGAAAACAGACAGCATTAGTGTGAGATTAGGAGCGTCGATCAGACGTCCTGCTCCACTGGACAAACATATCAGACGACCTGCTCTATCACACAAACAAATCAGACTTTCTTTTCCATTAGAAAAATAGAGCTGGTCCAATAAACAACTGCTGCTCAATCCAGGAGAGCAAAGTGAAAACAAATAACAGTAGACCTCAGACTAAAGCTGCAGCTGAGAAGAAGAAGAAAGTCAAAAGTAGTGTTTTATGGGAAAGAAAGCAGCCCTGGAAAAACCTGAGCAGAACCTGAGCAGAACCTGAGAAGAACCTGAGAAGAACCCAGGATGATCATGAGCAGAACCCAAGCAGAGCCTGAGCAGAACCCGAGCAGAACCCATATGGTTCTGAATA
>JBBPDB010008769.1:0-13163 GCA_037974465.1 Brachypetersius altus | reverse complement strand
GATCACATTTTATGACCTATCTGTGCAGAAATCTGTATAATTCCAAAGGGTTCACATACTTTTTCTTGCAACTGTATGTTTGGTCACAAAAGCCGTTATTGTCTTATCAAAGAAAATCAAGATTTTTACAAGTGAAAATGAACCAAAACCAGTGCTGATTAATTAGTTCAGTGAACCAGCACACAGTATTCATGCCACATTGCTGTGACTCTTCAGTCAAAGATGTGCTGTCTGAAGCACATTTTAGCGTGCCTTTGGCTCAGTCATTTTTAAAGATGGATCAATTTGATATAATGTGGCACGATTTGCTTTTTCATCATCTGTTTGCATCCAAAAATCAGTTTTTTTCCGGTTTCAACTAGGGATGCACCGAATATTCCGCAACCAAATTTTTTTTTAATGTGACCGAAAAGGTGATGACGCGACCAACTGCAACCTGCACGCGACAAATTGGATTAGAGTCAACATGTCTGCCTTGTGGGTGCATTTCGATATATTTAAGAAAGACACACGGAAAGCCATTTGTAAAGCATGCAGTGCCGAAATTTCTAGAGGGGGTGCAGCCACAAACACTTTCTCAACGTCTGGATTAATTTATCACATAAAATCAAAACATCCCGATCACCATGCAGAGTATGAAGCAGAGAAGAGGCAAGACCCCTCGAGCACACCCATTCCATTTGTTTTTGAAAAGGCAAGAAAGTTTTCCAGTGATTCCAGTTAATATATGGGCTGCCAGACTTTGTTTTGATACACTATTTTGTAATAGGCCTACATAGAATGTTTTATATCTTTCAAAAGTTTTTAAAGCACTGATTCTGAATGTACTTAGTTCATGCACATTGTTCAGAATATTGAAATATGCAGATTTATTCTTTTAACCGTGAATATTAATTTATGCAATTGCAATGCTTGACTTTAGTGAGGTAAGTACACACAGTCCCAGCCATAACTCTAATATTACAAAAATTGGTGGTGTTTCGATTTGGGTTTTCCGCCAAGTGTTTCCTCATTTTCGGTTTCAGTCAACAAAAATCATTTCGGAGCATCCCTAAATACAACCCACCGGCAGTTAGCTTCATATTATGTGCAATGTACAGTGTGACCAACACGAAAATCTTCCTCAGCATTTAACCTTTTGACCAACTGAAGCAGCAGGCAGCCAGGAACACAGCGCATCTTGCTCAAGGGTACCTCAGAGGTGCTTAGCAGTCTTGGGAATTGAACCCATGACTTCCTGTTCGCAGGGTGAACGCCCCAACCACTAGGCTACCAGCTACCCCAATAAAAACTAATTTTACTGTTTGTTAGGTGCAGACTATGTAAATCCAATTTTATGTGGACAAGGAAGACTGGGGTTACGAGATTCATGGCATTTGCTGTGTTTTAAAGTAAGGAATCATTCGTCTCTTTGCTAGGAATTCATGTGGATGTAATAGCTGCTGTTAGCTTACGCTGATGTTTGCGGCTGGCATAACAGTTTACAGTGGCAAACATGAGATGAATGCAAATGGCAATGGATTGGTGCAGTGCAGAACTGGCACAACTACTGCTTCTAATTTAAAATGTGCCTCAGTTTACCTAACTGTGAACTCATGGGAGAAATAATGAAAAATATGTGGTTATGGCAGTCATGTACAACACCTTGAAAGCACAGTCTGAGCACAGTCTGGTAAAATGCCAAACAGAATGATTGAGAGCTCAATGACTCCAATCAGTCTCCCCAAACATGTGATGGGCTGACTTAGAGTAATTACATTGGTAGCAAGAGAATTAGATTCTATAGAATTTACATTGTAACCTCACTCAAGGAGGGAAAAGTGAAGTCCTGTGGCAGGATAAAGAAAGTGTAATTGAACTTAAGTATGTTGCTTTAAATATTTTGTTTTGTTAAAGGTGTGAGGAGGACTTTCTGATGTTTTTGTGTATTATGTTCTGTGCGTTTGCTCAGAGAAGTGCATGAAATTGCAGGGTGCCTCAGATTGTGTCAGTGTGAATATCTAGAACGTCAGAACGTTTCATCCCGCCACTGATCTATGTGGCACATATCTTGGTTAACACGGATCCTCCCGTTCTGGTGGTGACTTTGTTAAAAGGTTAAGTTATTCTTTATAACAGACCCAAGGGAATTACAGTCCTTACTGATGTAGTGAAACTGGGTGATCAGAAACCATCGGTGCATTTTCTTTTTCTTCTACTGCCAAAATTGTCTGGAGGTGCTGTTGTTTTAAATTATAATAAACACATCTACACAGAATAACAGGTCTATGTCTAGATGTGGGATGTTGCAAAAGGGCAATATTTATTATCACGACAAATTACATGAGAATGTCTCAGTATGCTTTACTGAGAATATCAGATTGTCAGCACACCGTCCAAATGCCACTAAAGACATGTCCGCAACATCGGATTTACAAGATGAGCTCACTAGTGCTGCCATTAGTTTAATGTGAAACTTATTATTTATATATTCTTATTTTTAATTTAATTGTCTCTCCAAAATTAGCTGTGTCCCATTCTGCCCTGTAGCTAGAACAAGATACCGCTGACCGGCGAAAGAGGCATGTCTGTAATAGGCTAGCACCATTTATAAATGGTTAATTTGTAAAATGGAAGGTTGATCAAATAATTGCAAGGAGGAGTTTATTTTTCAAATATGTCTACACTTTTATACGGTTGAATAAGGGATAAATATTGAAATAAATACTGGTACCTGCCAAGAATATTAAGTTTAGCATTTTTACGTAATTGTGTACAAATTGGTATGATGTAGGTTCTCACTCTGTCCTAATCAAAAATCAAAAGTTTTTTCTTTGTTCACTTTCTGCCCAGTAAATCTTGTTTTATACTGACCTCTGAACATTACACTCCTGTAGAATATCCAGGACAACAACTAGCCTATAGAATTCACTGGAGACATAGAATGTGCTTCCACTTACTAATCATGTCATGCAAATCCATTTAGTGGTCATTTGGGAAATTGTACACTCAGGACTTTCCCTGTGTCAGTGGTTCGCAGTTCTCATCCTGAAGTACCACTGCTTTACACATTTTAATGTTTTGTGATTTGTTCAAATGTCTCCATGCTACAGATTTATTAAGCTTGTATAAATACTAGAACTCTCAGTTTTTACTTTTGCAATACTGTCTTATCATTACATTCTTAGTCAGGGAACTTAAAATTTTCACAAATAAAGTATGGTGATAAAGCCAGAATCTACAAAACATAAATGCCACAGATGCCTGATAAGCTGGCTTCTGGGAAACTTTTTTGAGAGGTAATTAGAAGTGAAGTATATTATAGATACTGTCCAAAGTCCTGAGATATTTATACAGCTAAGAGATTGAATGAATGGGAAAACTTCTTTAATAGAGAAGCTCTCTGGCAGTTGTTTGAATTCTTGGATCTAGAAACATTTCTTAATCTGGGTGTGTGTACTACAAACTTATGTTTGGTTTATTCAGCCCCACATCACCACCCTATTTTGTTTAGATGGGGTTTGATGGTTGTATCTCTTTGTTCGTTTCTCTCATCTGTGTATCTTCAGACAGGTTTCTCAAAGCAGCTGCTGATGGTCATTACTGCCAAAAAGGCATTTAGAGCCATTTATATCTGTGCATGTGTCAAGCACACATAAATAAACAAATTACTCCATATGGAAGACATGCCAAATCATCTCTCACACAGCAGAGGTGCTAGAAACACAGATGCAAGGACAAATACTTTCACTGCTATTGATTATACTGTATTGTTATTACAGAGACATCTGTAATCTGTAATTGAGAGACATCAGAGTGTATGGGTTATCTGGGTTCAAACCTGCAGTGGAGATCATTCACCAACTGTCTGATAAATATCTGTATAATGCTGTGTATGTATCTCGCTTATTCCCTGTTGAACAGTGTTATGGTAAGGATTAGTACTAGAGTTTAATGTTCGTGCTAGGTTTAGGGTTCATGAAAATTATGGTGAACTTAATAAATATTTAAATTAATACAAGCCAGGTGCAAGTTTCTATAAATAATCTACAGTGGACAATCCAGATAAAGTGTTGCAAAGAAGTCCTTGGGATATCTAGTGGATACTCAACATGGTAGGCTAAGGTTAGTTGTTAAAAAAGATGGACGCCTCTGTTTGTGGTTGAATTAAAAATAATCTGTACGTGAACAGTGTGCTTTTCCCACCTGTTTTAGAGCAGGAGCAGTTTGCTCCACCTTTTTTCAGCCATCCTTAACCATAAATGGCTTGGAAATAGTGAGTTAACACCCCCAAGGTGGTTCAGTGGTAAGACACCGGGCACTGATTGAAGAGATTTAAAAGAGGCACTGGTTCACACAATTTCTCACAATGAGCATTTCTGAGCGTATCATGGATACGGTAATACTTTTGCAAATATTAGTTAATAATGGGATTTAATGCAACATGATTTGTGAGATGTTAAGTCCTTGAGTTACGAGGTTCTGGACATAGGTTGTTTCAACGCTCACATGGGCGAACTAGTATTGTGGCGCGCGACGGAAGAATACACAGAATGAGTGAGGGAGTACGCTTATTTAAGCGCAAGTGTTGTTTGTTGCTTTGTTTGACTTTTTGGCCTTTATCGTGGCTTCTGAACACATTTTTTGCACTCACCCAGAGAAGTATTTGTTGTGATGCAAATCGTTTCTCATGAAACTTTCTTGGAGTATCATGATATATTTTTCCACCCCTATGTATGATATTGTCCAGCCCCAGTCTGCCTGTATCCAATCACCTCCCTTATTGGGGATGCAAACATTCCTAAGTTCATCTGAGTGGTGCATTCCCACTTGGAGCACTGGGGAGGGTTGGGCTGTAGAGGTTTCTCTCATTCCCCTCCTCATATCGCATTCAGCATATAAGGCTTTGTTCAGCAGCTGCCACTAAAGGTGAGTCATAAAAAAGGGTTTATATTGTAAGACTTTCTTACTTTGCTTTTCCTACGTTTGTACTCTTTGCAGCATGCTGTGCATTAGTGAACTTGTAGTTGTACTCCTGTAATAAGATTTAGTTGATTTTTCGATTGGATGAAAAGTGTGGTAACATTTTGGGGCTGATATTGAATGTGGTCATTTCCAAATTCCTAGCAAAAAATGAACACACTGTGATTTAGGTTAATTCTAAGAGCATAAAAACTGGATTCAAGTGATCTAGTCCTGTAATTCCTGTAATTCCTGCATTAAAAGTGAAATTCATGTGTATTGTTGTGTACTGTGCATATTTTTAGTTATTTCCTTTTTGATTGATTGCTGCTGTTCATGAATGATTAGCTCAGATTCTGTGATGCTGAAGCCAGTAGTGTATTATCGGAAATGTATTAAATAGTTGTTCCTGCTGATGTGGGGAGGTAAGCAGGTAACAAATTGGTCATAGTGCTATAACTTTAATATGTTTTGAGTGGATGACCTTTGTGTTACCTTTTGTATGTAATGAGTGGAATTTCACCGTATATTAAAATGTCATTTGTAACGAGAGGGTGGTGTTATTTTTTTTGCCTGCCCTGGAGGCTAGATCTCTCTTCTACAGGAAATGAGTGGTGGTGGTGTTCTGTGAACTCTGCTGCTGGCCAAAATTTTGCTGCTAGCCAATGCAATTTGTGTGCGCTGCACATTGAAAGATTTATATTACTTGTAGATGTGTGTGTAAGACATGAGTAAATAAAAATTGATCACTTTGTTTATAATGGACTATATAATGGACTGGAGTATACAAATGCGTTTGTGAGTATATAAATGCATTTGCCGATATTGATAAATTATCCACCACTATAGAAGTTTTTCACTCTTTGAAAGCTTTAGGAATGTGTGCATGATTTGATTTGTAAATTTCTGTCATTCTAGATTACATACCAGCTTTTGAAAGCAGTGGGCCACCTGCAGAAATAATGACTGCAATCAATTCCCCACGCGACAGGTGAGTGACCACTGTATCTGTCTACAGCAGGCACTGAAGGCTGAGATTGTGCAGGTGTCATTATGTGTGTATTCTGGCAGGTACAATGCTGTATGGATCATTTTTTTCATCTTGGGCCTGGGAACTCTGCTGCCATGGAACTTCTTCATGACTGCCACCACGGTAACAATTTCCGTCTGAAAATGTATCATGTTTTTTTCAAATGCAGGAGTCTTTGATTTAATTTTTGTATAGCAAAACTATTCAAGTGTCTAAGTCTGAATAGTTTAATGTCTTCGCTGTAATTGTATACAGAGAATATACTGAGTAATATTTATGGACACGCTTTCTTGGTGGGACACAGTGCTCTGTTGATGCATCTCTTCTTTGCAGTACTTCACGGATCGGTTAAACAAAACATCCACAAGCGGTGCAGCATCCAATCAGACATCCAACAGCACGGATGACACACCCAATGTCCTGGTGTCCAAGTTCAACAATGTAATGACCCTATGTGCCATGTTACCTCTGCTCATCTTTACCTGCCTCAACTCCTTCATCCATCAGAGGTAGGACAAACCTCATTCTTTTATGCACTGCACACAAAAAGCCCAAATTACGCTTTGCGTCCTCTTGCAAAACAGGCAAGAAATAAAATCGTCTGTTTTAGTATAATTAGAAAGGTACCACACTTAACACCAACAGAAAAAACACCAACCGATTCCTGATCAACTGCATATTGTACCACCTATCGCTCTGGAAGAAAACTGTAAGTGTTGTACATAGGTGCTGCTAAAGCTAGAGTTTCCTGGAACTTCTATTTAAAAAGATGTGGTGCTTTATATATGTATGTGTTTGTGGACAGTGTCTCACATTTTTCCCATTATAGTAAACTTGGAAAATCACATCTAGTACAAGCACATTTCAGCCTCTTTTGCCTTCTCAGTCCCTTTTACAGGGCCAGTTCAAATATGTGAGCTCAGGGTTTGCATGAGAGTAGAATGTGGATTTTAAATCGTTGGTATAGGTTGTGAACTCGGAGGGCATGTTTGTTTTAATTATAAAAGGCGTTGGGAGGGATCCCTCAAACGCCCTCTTACTCCCCAAACATAGTATCTCAGGAATGTTGATCCTCTCGTCCTGTTTCTCCCCTCCCTTCCTCCCTACTGTAGGATCCCTCAAAAACTGAGAATCTCTGGCAGTCTCTCCGTCATCTTCGTGGTGTTTCTGATCACAGCCATAGTGGTGAAGGTGGAAATGGCACCTCTTCCGTTTTTCGCTTTCACCATGATCAAAATCATCTGCATTAACTGTGAGTGCCCCCCCCCCTTAGATAAAGTGTTCCTTTCCTCATGCTGCTCAGCAGCAGCATCCAGCTGCTTCAGTCTCAACAGCAGGTCTTCTGCCTGTTGATGTTCTCCTTCAGGTTGCACTGAGTTAGTTTGCTTTGTTCTTTTGAATTAGTGTGGGATGGAGTCAACATCATATACGCGTTTTCTTTGATGTTATTACTATATACTGGTTTGGAGAATCCAGCTGTGGGGGAAAAAAAACCAAAAGGGTGGGAACAAACTTTGGAATTCCTTAGAGGGTCGTACGTTCTATCATATGTCAAGCTTTCTGTCTCTCTTTTTTTATAGCATGTTTATAACCTTTCCCTATTCACCTCTCTTTCAACACACTTTATCTCTTCTGTCTATAGCGTTTGGTGCAATTCTGCAGGGGAGTCTGTTTGGTCTGGCAGGCATGCTCCCAGCCTCCTATACCACTCCCATAATGAGCGGCCAAGGGCTTGCTGGAACGTTTGCAGCATTTTCAATGATCTGTGCTCTTGCAAGTTTGTATTCATTTTGTGTTCACACACACACACCACTCACAAAAGGTTCTTTGAGATTTTCACATTGTCAGTTATGATTGCCTTATACTGCTGTCAACATGTTTCATGTTCTCATGGAATTTTCTCTCTCTCTCTCTTTTCCTTCCAAGCTGGATCTAAGTTGGAGGATAGTGCCTTTGGCTACTTTATCACTGCCTGTGTTGTCATTCTCTTGGCCATCGCATCCTACTTTGCCTTGCCAAAAATGGTATGACCCAAGCTCATTTGCTTTTTGAATATCAATAGCATATGGAGTTAGGAGGTTGTTTTGTTTTATGATTTGATGTACTGGGGGTTGTATAACTAAACTATTTTGTTTGGGGTTTAGTTTCTCAACTTAATTCATCATTGAATTGAGCTGAGCAGAAATACTCATTCTACTTTTTATACACTAGTCAATTTATTAGATATATCTACTTTGTATGCACTGATTGGCCATTCTGTAACTAATACCACATTCCAGTGGTATACAGTAAACATGTAAATGCTGTAATGGAAAGACTGCTATACTGTTCTACTGCATGCATAATACATGTAGTCAAAGCTGGCTTTATGATGGTACTGGTCCAATCGTGGAACGGAGAGAGGGGGCTGGTAAATTGTCTTGCAACAGACAGTTATTAATTGTAAACCTACAAAGAGCACCTGGTAAGTACCTGAATAAAATGACCAGTGCAGGTTCAAGGCAACTTGGTGTACACCAGCATACATATATAATGAATTTTGTTTTGTGTTATAGTCACTTTTTAGGCTTTTGAACACTTTGGTTTTATGTCTTGCAGGAGTTTTTCCAGTATTACTCAGACACCAGTAGCTCCAAAGCTGGCAGTGATGAAGAAAACAAGATGGACCTGTTGCAGAAAGGTAGAACATCTGTTTACCCAAAGATGTTACAAAATGTTACAATTTACTTTCAACAAACCTGAAAGAGCTAGCACACACCCTCACCCTCCAGTCTTACACAAAACAGCCAAAGAATGTATTTAATTAAAGTCTACTCTAAACTATGAGGACATATGATGCTATGTGTGTATTTAGTTCTGCTTGTAATGTGTTTTTAGAGCAAGCCTAATGATTAAGTCTCTTTCCAATTTAAAATCTAATGCCAAAGACAAAAAAGAAACTTTGTTGTGAATGATTGTTTGTTTCCTGAACAGAAAGCGCTGGGGAGAAGAGGCCTGTTGTGAGTCTCACTGATGAGGGCACCACACATACTGTGTCTGTGTTTGCCATCTTTAAAAAGGTACCATTCTTAAGCTTTTCAGTTCCTGATGTTTTCTAAAATATGAGTCTGCATATGTGTGCTGTGCCAGACATTGTCAATTCGCCAGTTTATCAGCCAGGTTTTTGTGCATCAAACTAACTGCTAGCTAGTCAATAGTAACAAAGACTTGCATTCTTCACACTGTGCAAACTGTGCATTCCAAAACAAGATACAGTCACTGGAGTGGACACTTTCTGTGGTCTCATCATTTCTGATAAGCTTCTGCTGAATACTTTGTTTTATGCTCATTTCTTCATATCACAAAAATATTGTGTATAACTTTATATCACAAAAATGAAAAACCCTCATTATCTCACCAAAGTGTTCTTCAAGAGTCATAATGGATGTAGCATAGCTGATTTAAAGTATTCAGTGTCAGGTTTAGTGTTGTCAGATCGGTGCTATGAAAACATTGTGATGTGTTTATCTGTGATGGTTTTTCACCACCTTTTTAGTTTTTCTGGTGAATTTCGTGAACGTACGAAACGGTACAAAAATAAACATGTAATTGCTGTTATTGAACAGGTGAAGAAGTGTTGACTGCACTTTGACCGGTATTGCTGTTATTCACTGTTGTAGATCTGGGTGATGGCTCTTTCTGTGTGCTTTGTCTTCACTATAACTATTGGCACATTCCCTGCTGTGACAGTAGATACCAAGTCCAGTGTGGCTAATGGAAGTGATTGGGGTAAGATTGTGTTCACATGAACATGTTTGCATGATACAGCTGTCGGTATACTACTGGGCATTGACTTTCTGGTGTACCTTTATTTTCATAGGAAAATACTTCATCCCTGTGTCCTGTTTCTTGCTGTTCAATGTGATGGACTGGGCTGGGCGAAGCTTGACTGCAGTGTGTATGTGGGTAAGTGGTGTCTAATTTACTGGGGTAGGGAAAGGACAGAAATAATACTTTACTGAAAGCCAGAGTGCCATGTATAAATCTTTCTTAATTAAAAGGGGAAGCATTTTGGTGATGATTATGTAGCATGGGGCACTTATGGGCAGCAAGACAAAATTAGTATATTGCTGCAGTATCTTTTTACACTGATGTTTGGTTGAGAGTTTTTAATGAGGGAAAATCAATTAGAATAGAAGTCAGCTGATTAGGAAGAAGAAAAAAGTATGTATGAGAACCTAAATGTCACAGATCAAAGAGAGAATGATCTTTCTGTAGACCTGCTTTGGTACAGCCAATTCTCCAAATCATGTTGTAATTGCAGTTGCAAAACGAGACTGAGGCTTGTTTAAGCTATTATACAATACGTAACATACGTTTATATATACTGTAAGCCCCCGTTATTCGCGGGGGTTACGTTACACAAGCACCCACGTATAATGAAAAACCGTGTTGTGTTTTGGTCAAAGAAATGCCTTAAAATACCTATTTTATAGTGTAAACCCTAAATATGCCCTCAGATGTGCTCCCAGAACACTTTAATTTCATTTTAGTTTAATACTTTACCCTTAACAAAAATGTTAAGATAAACCTGAGGTTTAAATACAGAAAAGTCACGAACAAGAGAGACACAGAGAGAGTAAGAGAGAGCGAGAGAGAGAGTGTGAAAGTAAAAGGGAGTATGAGAGACAGAGAGCGAGAGACGCGCTCCGGAAAAGTCACGAACGAGAGAGAGTTAGAGAGAGCGAGTGAGGTTTAACGTCCCGATGGCCATGCACAGGGAGCCAGAAGTACTAAAATGAGTTTAAAAAAACAAACAAACATATTTCCACGAAAAAAGCGGAGAATATTTACAGGTTTTGCGTTGTTTTGAATATTTCAGCGTAAAACGATCAGTATCGTTCTCAAAAAACCCCCGCATTCGACTGGATCCGCGAGTCCCGATCCGCGTAAGACTGGGGGTTTACTGTACATAAAATACTTGAAATATATGTAGTATATATGTATAGGAAGGTTTTCTCTGCTTTCTAAAAGTCACAGGGTAGGAATGTTTAATTTTTGCTTTGGTCCTGGAACTGAAAGACAAATATAAAAACAAATAGCAAATATTTCAAAATAATACTTCAGTATACTGACAAATGGCAGTTACTTAAGTATTTAGTTTGTTGTGTGGTTGTCAACTAAAAAATGAAAGCAAGCACATTGCTACAAAAGATATACAGAACATCTGGTCTGTGGTTTTTTTTTATTTTTTTTTTTTTAGTTACATTCTGCATTTTATATAAACCAGAAAGAAACATGGAGTCATTCCAATGAATTGGACAAAAAACTTGTAAAGGGAATGTGTTGGGAGGCACAAGGCATAGTTTTTGTTGATTCCTCAACACACCTGTTAGCAATTTGTGCCCTGGCTGTTACTTAACACGGAGTATTGCTAAATCAGTGAGGAATTGTTAAATCCGTGAAGAAACTGTGACATAGGCCACAATTTATGCAGTTTTGGACAGACAGTGCCTGTCTCAGCTGCTTTATCTAACATAATTTCCCCCTCGTTTCCCCTCATGATTGTTCCGTGACTATACTAGAGCTGTTTTACTTCAGGCTTGAGCTGATCATGGCTGCTTAGCATCTATGAAAGTTTTAATGTAAGACTTAAATGTTCTCAGATGGAGGTGTTTTCAATGCCCTGATAAAAGGCGTGAATTCTTATGTTAAGATCTACTGGGATATGTGTCAACGATATAAGTTTGTTTAGTTTTTGGATGCATCATTTTGCAACGCTATGCTGAGGTGATGACCTTTTGCCCTCAGCAACTTAAGTTAAGCCCTTGAAAACTCATGTCAACATGTTAATCATTCCTACTGCTAAGTTCCAACTCACTGCTTGAATCTGGAACTCAATTATGTTATTTTACCGGTAATTGGGTCATTTAAATTCATTTATGTTCATATAATGTCAGCAAACCTATGAGGAAATTCCTATTAAATAAATGGAGAAACTTTTGTCACCAGACTTGCAACTATCCAGAAATGGCTGTTTAGTAACCAAACGGAATTGCTGACTTTGGGTAGGCAATCACAACTTTTCGAGACAGAAAAACTGTAACTGCAGGAATCCTTCACGTCAGACACCCCCCACACGCATTGGTGTCAGCATTTCGGGCCTCAGAATTCTCTGTGATGCCACAGCCATCTTATCTGGGAGTCTTAAGAGAGTGTAATTCAATTAAAGCTAGCCAGAACTGAAAGTTAGCATTCAGTTGTCCAGGAATGATGCTTTGGAAGCTTGAAAATGTGGTGGCTGATTTGTTGTGTCTTGGAAAAAGCGCATACTAACGTTCACCCTCCCTAGTAAACCTAGTAAGTGGATGGAACTAGGCAAGAAAATAAAAAATAATAAATAAGAATCTTGGCTCGAGTTAATTATCATGTAAAAGCCACTGACTTCAGTCTAGATCTAATAGAAATTTCATCTTCGTTGTAATGGAGATAAAGAGAACACTGCAATAGCATTATGTGCGTCGTTCAGCCCTTGTTTTTCTCATTTCTCCACAGCCTGGAAAAGACAGCATCTGGCTGCCCGTGCTGGTAATAGCACGTATAGTGTTTGTCCCTCTTTTCATTCTGTGTAATGTGCAACCCAGAAACTATCTCCCAGTCGTGTTTGCTCATGATGCCTGGTACATCATCTTCATGATCTTCTTCGCGTTCAGCAATGGCTACCTGGCTAGCCTCTGCATGTGCTTCGGACCCAAGTGAGTATTGCAGTAGTTACATCACATAAACAAACACTGCTCTCAGCTCAGGTGCCTTTGTCCGTGAGGCTTTTAGCGGTTGGATTTTGGATATTAATGTATATAATAGATTTAAATTGTTGACTGAAAGTAGTCTGTTACTGTTATGATAGTAGTGTTGGATAATACAAAAAGAAATAATGTGATATATTTTGTACAAACCCTGATTTAAGCACTTTTTTGTAATGAACAGGTGAAGAACTGTTCACTGTTTACAGTTGTTTGTTTTTGTTAGGTGCAAAAGCTAAAAAAAAAAACAAAAAACCAGCTAACAAAGCTAGTCATATTGAGTTAAAACACATTTTCCTGTAATGAGCCAGGACAAGATCTGTGGGCTTTTATGTAGTGCTGCAGCGATTATTCGAGTATTCGACGTAATCGAATATGAAAATTGGTCGACGACATTTTTTTGGGTCGAA
>JBBPDB010008750.1:0-13164 GCA_037974465.1 Brachypetersius altus | reverse complement strand
TGAAGCAGGGGGCAGCCAGGAACACGGCGCCCGGGGAGCAGTGTGTGGGGACTGTACCTTGCTCAGGGTACCTCAGCAGTGCCAAGCGGTCTTGGGAATCGAACCTGGACTTTCTGGTCGAAGGGGGAATGCCCTAACCTAGGCTACCAGCTGCCCCTATATTGTGGACAATATATCTTGTCTCAAAAAATGTGGAGTCTTTTAAGACCATTGTTACATTACAGAGATCTAGGAATCTGGTGGTGTCATACTTTCTGAATCTAATATTTTTAACGTTAATAAGAGATTAAGTTTTAAGAGTTAAAAAGAATGCTGGTCTAAAGGAATAGAAAAACCTTTGGAAAATGAGGACTGAACATGTGTTTACTGAACTGTGGGAGAGTGTTTTGTTTTAACTGGCAATGAATAATGTAATCCAAATTAAAACTTGATTGTACATTAGCTATGTGTTTTTCATTTTTGTCATAATTGAGAAATGTTATTTACATCTTGAACAATTGTAATGCACCCTTTTGTTTGATTTCAACTGAAAAATGAGTGCTTGTTTCCTCTTCTTGTTATAATTTATCGCGGATAGGCTCAGCGTAACCGCAACCCTAGTGAGAATTGACTGGTTACAGGAACAGAATGAATAAATGTTGCAATTAAATATGCGGTTTATGTTTTCAATAAATGTACTACAGTTTTTTGCCTGAATTGAATAAAAGTCTAAAAATGAAAAAGAAAATTGGTTCACCCAAGGTGATCCACCCCCATTCATGTAGGGCAGCAAACAGAGAGAAGGGCTCTATTGAAGATTCAGCCTTTTACCCGCGAGATGTCCCTTTTAGGACTTTTCAGAAGGCGTGCTCTTTCTAAGCCTAACTACCGTAAGTATGCTCACATATGAGCACGTTATTTGAAATAATATTTGTTAACAGATGTTAAATGTTAATACCTGTGTGTTTCCGGGTCCTGCCGGTTTTATCACCTGTCCTGTGTATACATGTACTGCAGTTCACACTTAAACAGGGGACTTTTTTTTGAGATTTTAAACAGTTTGCTACATTACGGTAAAAGCTGAAGCATGACGTTGCATATGTTCTTTACTGATTTCCTCCTCTGTCGGGGGTTTAAAGCGAGTCTTTGTAGCGCAGTAGTTTAGGGAGTGCAGTCTTGATTTTTTTGGTATTTCTTTCTCCGACTTTTTGTAAGCAACAGAAGGTACGCATGCGTTGAGAAATGGGCAGACAAAAGAGACAGATTTCAGCTCCTGAAGATGGAAACGGTCATGCAAATAAACACCGGAGGCTGAACGAGCAGAAAAAACACATAGCTGCAGTGATCCTGGCCCGAGGAGGTAGTAAAGGCATTCATCTGAAGAACATCAAAATGCTCGCAGGAGTGCCCCTGATCGGATGGGTTTTAAGAGCCGCCGTGGATTCTGAGGTGTTCGACAGGTAAATAGAGGGACAGTCTAACACAGCTGTAAACACACGGTATGAATAGCGGGACCCCATGCTCATAGGTGGAAAAACTGCAGTAATGTTTTCTGGATCTGTCCGGCCAGTGTATGGGTGTCCACCGACCACGATGAGATTGAGAGAGTGGCCATGAAGTGGGGTGCTCGAGTGCACAGAAGGAGTCCAGAAGTTTCCAAAGACACATCGACCTCCCTCGAAACTCTGTGTGAATTTTCCAGACTTCATCCAGGCAAGCCCAAGTACTAATTAATGGATTATGATGTATTTTTAATTATTTTAATCACCTGTTAATCTACGGTGCCGTGAAACGGGTTTACATCCTTATTCGAAATGTAATATAAGTTAAAGCACAAGTTCATTGAAAGGGAAGTGTGGACTATGATAAAATAGAGAGATATGTGGTGGGCTTCTCCTTGGGGCGAAAGAATACATCAAAGTGTCATGACATCACGATGCAAGAAATGTGACAGTGAGCATTGCGAGGAATAAGCATCGTAGGAATTATGTCTGATGT
This sequence comes from Brachypetersius altus, assembly GCA_037974465.1. Taxonomy (NCBI): domain Eukaryota; kingdom Metazoa; phylum Chordata; class Actinopteri; order Characiformes; family Alestidae; genus Brachypetersius; species Brachypetersius altus. The sequence continues at coordinate 11,187 of JBBPDB010008750.1, read as the reverse complement.
AATTGTACTATTCATATTAACCATTCATATCAATCCAGTCAACCAGTCAAACTCCCCCACAATCCCAGCTCTAGTTTCATAAATAAATTGTGCCATACATGAATAGTCATCTTTTTCCATTTTGATTTCTTTCTAAATAATATGTGAATGCTGCATTTTTAGTTTTGCTTTGCTGAAAACAAACAGTGTGTGTGCTGAACCATGAACCCTGCCCTTAATCATCGTGAGTTGACTGTATTGTTAAACCCCTGCTATCTACTGAAACGGATAAAAGGGGTATGTGCTCCACAGATGTCTGACATGGTTTAATGGTTAACAGCACACTGGCTGAATTTTATGGTGGTTTGTTTGTCTTTTGGTATGTAGCCAACCTGATAACTACAATTCATTCAGCTTTTTTCATTCATATTAACTGACATTAGCTCCCACAATTGAGGTCCCAATGGCCTTTTTTGTTTGCCTTTGGTCACCCTCTTCATATTTATACAAACCAGCTTGTGTTTGAATGGGTATGTTCTTGGAATTATGGTTTAGAATGTGGTCACTGTTAAACTGGGGTTGGTTCTCTCCTGCAGATGTGGATATCATCTGTAACATCCAAGCTACCTCTCCATGCCTTCAGCCGAAGCACCTGAAGCAGGCTGTGGAGATGATGACCAAGCAAGGCTACGAGTCTGTCTTCTCGGTTGTACGCCGACATCACTTTCGTTGGCAAGAGGTAAAGAAAGGTTAGTAAATCCTGAAAATGACAAACGGGACCAGTTTCTCAGATACGCATTGGGCCTAAGCATGGACTAGAAACTATATTTTTATTTGTACGTTACAGTTTTTTTTCCATCCTTGCATAGGAAATTGGTCAGTAGAAATGCTAATAATTATTTGTAATTGACAATATTCCAGTAGATGCATGTAGATGTTCAGGTAGAATTGGAGTTCTATTGGCAGAGACCTTGTTTTATTTTGGTGGTCCTTTTTTCAAGAAAATTCTTCACATTTACAGACATACCTCATGTAAGACATGTTTGAAGTCCACATTTTTAGGTTAAAACTAGAGATACAACACTGACATAGCTAACAAACACAAATTCAGTTTGTCTGTAAATACATTCCTAAAATTTACAGCTGTTGACAGATGCTCTTATCCGGAGTGCTGTACGTGGGCCTTTAGTAGTCAAACTTCTCTCAATCCACAGACTTCTCAATGTGGTTTAAGAGTCAGGATTCATTGTGAACTATAAAAAACACCAAAACTTGACTGTGCAGTGGAACCCTGGAGGCGGTTGAGTTTGTTTTCACAGACTAGTTTTTGGCAGTGTGATCCAAGATCACACTTTTTTTTAAATCTAGACATTAAGTAGAAATTTGTGTAACAGTTGTAATATTTGCATGTATTTATTACATTCTTAGGCTATAAAAGAATCACAAACCAAATTCAAGGTTCACAGGTTAAAATTATTTTGAGTTATCCAAGTCTGAGCTATTGCACATCAAGTACCGAATGCTAAACTTGCTCTTTTGAAGCATTTTCTTGATTACTAATTCCCCAGAAGACACTGCCACTACGCCTCTGAACTTGGACCCAACCAGGAGGCCACGTCGTCAAGACTGGGATGGAGAACTCTGTGAAAATGGATCCTTTTACTTTGCCACAAAAGAGCTTATAAAAAAAGGACTTTTGCAGGCGAGTCATGGTTTTAAATATTAGCTATATTAAAGTAAATATGAAAAAGCATGGGACGGTTTCCAACTCAATGTTGAAACATTGCTGTGAGTATTTGGTTGAATTCAGTGTACAAGAGCATTAGTGAGATCAGGTACTGAATTTGGATGAATAGTTCTGTGCTTGTCATGTATAATAAGATTTAAAATAAAATTTCCGTATTTAAGCTGCAGTATTACTTCCTGAACCTGTTTCTTTAGCACAGGCTCCAAGCAGTGTCTGTTTATTTTATTGTCTCTCATGTGGTCTGTGAAAAGACCTTCCATTACAATTTAACATTTGAATCTAAAATTTTCCTGTTTTATAGGGAGGGAGGATGGCCTACTTTGAGATGCGACCTGAGTACAGTGTTGATATCGATGTAGACATAGATTGGCCTGTAGCAGAACAAAGAGTTCTAAGGTGATTTATGTTAATTATAATGCCTTCCATTTTTATAGCCTTATATGCTTTGTGGGTATATGGCCACATACACATTCTTCAACTGCTGGGCTACCACAACCCTAAAGATAAACAAACCGGGGTGTGTATGTGTGTTTTATTCAGGTTCGGTTACTTTGGCAAGAACAAACCACAGTTGGTGCAGCTGCTTCTGTGCAACGTATCAGGGTATCTGACTGATGGCCAAGTATATATGTCTGCAAGTGGAGAGGAGATGGTGTCCATTAACGGCCGAGATTTGTGTGGTATCGATATGTTACAAAAAGAAGGAATGGAGGTAAGATTTATTAAATGGATTCTATCATGTCCAATCACATTCAGTAGTTAGATACATGAAGGTTGTACTGGGGGAAAAAAATCACATATCTGTTAGTGCTGGATTGAGGTACTCTAGTCTATTTACCTTTCAACATAAAACCCAGGAGTTCCTGTTTTACCCTGTTGTGCTCCAGCAAAAAATTCTATGCTGTGACATTTGCAGACCTGATTTTTTGATATGTGTTTGTCTATGACACATTAATGAAAGCTAGCTAGTTGCAGGTGGAACAGTGACATCTATGATGGTGCATGTACTGATGCACTTGCAGAATCGTGTGGAAGTACACACATGAGAGGAGGTTTCTTGGTTTCCCTGCTTCTCTCTAACATAAACACGCCACTCATACCCCAGCTTTTGTGTCCACTTCTCTACCCAGCATGTACTGGTGTTATCTCCTTCACTTATTATGAAGTTCTTCCTCTTAATCCTAGAACAGAGCATTGAAATGCACATGTCTGATTGTTGATGTTGACATTTAGCATTGCCGCTGCTGATTTGGCCACAAGTGAGCTCTGAAAATATATCATCAGTGTGTTCAGCAGCCTTAAACGGCAGGATCCTGGACTTCAGCTGGTGTCAAATTAACTTTGTGCAGTGACTTTGATGGCCTCTGACGAGGCTGATATGGTCGTCAAAAAGAGTCTATTTGCCTTAGTTAAAAACAGTAGTAATCTAAGAAGCATATGCTGTATATGCTGTGACACACTCTCCATGCTGATGTGTTTATTCATCTTTACCATAAACTGCTGACAGAAGTGCTTTCAGACATTTTTCAGTTTGTTGTCATAGTTTGTGTAACTGATATGAAATGACTAATTTTGCATAAAGTTAGTTTTCTTCCATGCTGTTTTCTGCACTATTTTGATTTTTATTGACCTAATCTGTTAATTGCCAGGTTTGAAGAGGAGTCTCAATAAATAAAAAACTTTCCATGGCCAGTCCTGTAGGTGTGTCTGAGCATGGAATTCACCAGACTAGACTAGTTCAGCCCTCCACCAGAACTAATTGCCTCTTGTGCAGAATATATAAATACATTACGTAGTATTTGGAAGAATATACAGGACACCTACAGGACTATTACTGAAAAACGCTTAATATTTTAGATAATTATATAATAATTAATAGTCTAGATGTTCAAACATTTAGAGTTGCCTGAAATCACTTTACCCAGAACCTACTGCCATGATATTCAAAAGACAAAATGTTTGCTTCCTCATAATGTTTTATTCCCCACCTTAAACTGATACATCAATGGGTGTGAAAGATTATATGAACCAATAATCTTTTAGTATATTTCACCACCCCTTCCCACCAGCACACCTAATCTTGAGCCAGAAAAGTATTTCCTCCGTTCCCAGCTGCACATTCTCTTAGTTACACTAGTTGGTTCAACTGCTGCAGATAACCCTCCACAGTTACTGCTCTGCCTCTCTCCTCAATACAGATGCTCTTTTGGTTCACTTTCTGTTTCACTTCTTCAGTTTCACTGTGCAAAGTCAGCTTGTAGGAAAAAAATGTATAGTGGATGAAAAGAAAATATCTTTATTCAGTAGTGCTAATAGAAATGTTTGTTATTTTTTAAAATATATTTCAACGTTATTTTTGACAATTTCTTGCTGGGAAAAGAAATACTTTTCATCATAAAGTACAGAGGAGGGTCACATTGGAGAACTTGTGGGTGTTCATATGTAAAGTCGTGAAACTGTGCTTTGGGTTGGCTAACATACTTTTATTTTGCACTGATTTCCTCCACATTGTCTTCTCAGGTGATTTTTATATACTCCAGTGAGAACCCAGTACCACAGGAGCTTGCAGATAAACTGTCCCAGAGGACAGGCTGCAAGATGAGGCACTTTAAGGAGCAAAAGCAAAAGGAGGTTGAAATGTTAATGAAGGAGAAGAAGCTGAAGTGGGAAGAAGTCGCCTACCTAGGTATGTGGATAATTATTTTGCCACAAGAGCCCATTTTAGTCATCCATCCAAAAATTTCAGTGTAAGCCTTAAATACAAGTTCTGAATTGTAAGGGCATGGCAATAAATATTTTTTTCAAATATTCTTCCAAATACTAAGTAATGTATTTAGATATTCTGCACAAGAGGCGATTAGTTCTGGTGCCAGACTGAACTAGTCTAGTCTGGTGAATTCCATGCTCAGACACACTTACATGACTTGACAGTAGCTGTGTGTCTAAACACGGATTATGCCAAATCATATCATGTGAACCAAGGCATCCTTTAAAGGACTCATATAATGTAAACTAATATTTGTTTGCAGCAAAGGTTTTGAATGAACTACACAAACATTATTAGAACAGATTCTCCTCTCTCTGCAGGAAATGATCTGCCAGATGTGGACTGCTTGAACCTGGCCGGTCTGAGTGCAGTGACCTTGGATGCTCCTATGGTCGCACAAAATGCAGCTGACTACACATGCCAGAGCCCACCGGGCCGTGGAGCGCTCAGGGAGTTCATTGAGCACATTATTCAACTGAAAAAGTGCACTAAGTCTTAGATTAAGTAGGGCCACTATTGTACAGCTACATTTTAAAATGGATTTGATGCTTGATGGTCAGTGTGACACTAGTGTTTTGAATGATACAATATTTTCTGTATTATTAGGAAAATGTTAGTGCGAATGGTTTTAGATCATAAAATTGTTAGATTAGAAAGAGAGCCCTTTCTTCTACTTCTACTTTCGGCTACTGCCAATTAGGTGTCACCACAGCGGTTCAACCATCTCCATCTCCTTTTGTCCTCTGCATCTACCTTTCTCACACAAACTTCCCTCACCACATCCATAAACCCCTACTAGACAATCCCCTTCTTCTTTTCCTTGGCTTCTCCTAACAGACTCAGAGTCTCTCCTCAGCACACCTCCAAACCAACACAATCTCGCCTCTCTGACTTTTCATAAATGGTCCAATTCGAGCAGTCCCTCATTCTTGATCCTGTCATCACTCCCAATCCAGCTCTGCCTCCAGTCTTTTCATCAGTGCCACTATCTCTAAACTATCAACTCATACCTGTTATGTACACTGTCCCTATTGCTGGTACGTGACTGTCACAAAAGGTCTTCTGTCTTAGTCCTACTGACCTTAATTCCTCTCCTTTAAAGAGCATATCTCTCCAGGGTCTCCTCAACCTTCTCTCTTCATTCACTACAGATCACAACACAGCCATGTTTATTATGTAAGAATGTTTCTGTTCTGAAAGGGTATTACATCAAATCATTAGCAAGAGATTAGCAGCTTATATCAGTGCAAATGAAGACACAGTAAGAACGAGAGTCAACAGTAAAAGTGCCCAAATGAGTAGATCATCAATTTCTCAATTAAATTAATTCTCAGTTATCTGAATTAAATTGAGTCAGCAGTGGATTTTGTTTGATAAGGTTATCTTTGCCTAATACAGTAATCCCTCACTTTTACACGGATCAGCAGCTGCTGATTCAGTCTAACGCAGATTTTTATCTGTGAATTGAACTGCATTACAGTAATACACTGATAAGAAGAAGCCTGCCATAGCATGACTGCTCCGTGTCTTGTCTTTGTATTTTAGTGTTTTAACACCCACCCCAAATTTCAACAGTTATCTCAGTTTATTTAGTATTAGTAAGCTGTGCCCTGTTTAAACACGTGGGTAGAGTGTTATTTCAGCGTTTTTTTTTTTTTTTTTGTACGAGTCTTTGTTTTGGCTCGCCACACGCTGTTAATGCTAACCACTAATGCTTTTTTTTAAGCAATAATGTTTTCTGATTCTGGTTATTTATTTACCTTCACATTTTAAAGGGTAATGCATTAAATTAAAGGGTTCTGGAAGCATATTTGGGGATATATTTAGGGTTTACACTATAAAAAATAGGCACTTTTTTCACTATACGCGGGTGTTCTTGGCTCGTAACCCCCATGAAAAGCGGGGGATTACTGTATTCCATTTTTGTTTCAAGACCTTAGAGCATGTACTGTGACATAAGTAGTAATAGAGAAGTGAAGAGTCAAATAATTTTAATGGCGCTGTATGCAAATTAGGGCGGTCTGTTAGAAGCATTCATAGATTATGGAATGAACAGTGAATATGGGACGACAATTCTTTAATGCTGATTAGTAGAGCAGAATTACAAAATGTTAGTAGTTGGGGTGTCAAATAACGTGTTAATTTCAATCCGTTTATCACAGAAAGAATAACATGTTTAAAAAATGTACGTTGATTGATTGCACCACGTGACTTTAAGCTGAATGAAGCATGTGAAATACCTTTGTGGTCAATTGCCTCAGTTATATGGGAGGTGTCTAAGCTTTAATTGAAGTGAACAAAATCACAATTATTGGTGCTCCCTAGAAACTTACAAATGTAATTGAAGCATGTTTGCATGTATAGTTCACTTTTTTGCCTGGAGTGTTCAGGATCTAATAAACATTCAATGCTTCACTGACGCTCAGACTATTAGAGAGGCTGAAAGGTGGGACAAACTGTCTTAAATCTTAAAATGACTACTGAAGATTTGCGGTAGATATTAGGATTTTGGGGACACCAAATCTGTACCATGGATGCCAATAATTGTGGAACTAACTGGTTGTCATTATACTCCTTTGTGCCAAACAATAAATATTCCTTTATGTGGCACACCCAAAACAGGGGACCACAGGTCTGAAGGTGTATTATTACTGTTGTTTAGTATTTTCATAAATATTGTCCAACAATTATCACTTTACAACAGCATAGTGCCGAGAAGGAATAAAAATGTGTGGCACAGGCGGCATCCTGGTTGTTAAGGGGGAGGACCCACATGCTCAGCCCTCAGATGCAACTTTGGATGAAGTGTGGGAAAGCAGGCAGCCTGTGTCCTCTCCTTTTTATTTACCTGTTTACAGGTTAGTACTGGGAAGCATCCCTGGCCTTGTTGTAGTGTCTGCAACTCATGATTGATGTTTGTTTGATCACTTGTTTTTGTGTGATTTTGAATTTAAGTATTAAAGTTATATTTGAAAGTCGCCATTGTGTCACATCACGCCGTCAGCAACTCTTCCAATTTCATTGCATGTAACTGCGTATGTGACAAATATGATCTATATCATATCTATCATTCAGGTCCTGTCCCGACAGGGTCCAGCGCAGGCTTCTGTTCTTAATAGGGTTTATTATAACAAACAGGAAAATAAACAAGGCACGTGGGGGCACATAAAACACACAAGAAACCCAAGACATGGACCAGGGTGGTGTGAATGTATGCTGCATGCTGAACTACTGGGAGTGACTACTATAAATACAAGGAGAACTGAACTAAGGACAGATGGGGAGATAGATTATCATAAGAGGAATCCGTGCAGGTCAGAGGAGAGAATAATTAGGTGATGACGTCAGGCGAGAGTACTAATAAATAAGGAGAGTCATTTGTCCTGTGGTGACCCCTTGTGGTCACAAGCGGGGACCGTGACACATTGTATAATGTGGCTGACGTCTCGAAAACTATATGTGGCGGCAAGCTGAACCTAGCGTTATGAGCTCCCGGACACTGGTTTTAGACAGTTATTTCACGAAGTTAAATGAGTATAAATACGCTCACCCACTCTCACGCACACACACAAGCGCTCTCTCTCTCTCAAACACCCACACACACACTGATCATGATTATTCTGATGAGGAATATGGCAGTGAAATTAATCGTTTTCATCTGGCATATATTGATTGAGTATGTAACTGTTATGACTTTGGTAATGTTAAACGGGTTAAGTGTTTTATAATATTGAACTGAATATTTATATGTGTTTTTCTTTGTATATGGTGTGGAATTGTATCCAGTATGAATATTTAGTTAGGCGGCCATAGGTAGACTGTATTTAAATACTATGGAATTTTCATGTCATTGCACTAATCAGCCATAGGGGCCTTTCATCATTAGTGTAAAGGTGAAAATGTGAATGAATTAATGTATTTGTGTGAATTACATAAAGGTAACTGTATTGGAACATATTTACTGATGAACCACACTGAGACAAAGAAAAGTATTTTTTGTCATAATTTTTTTGTAAATAAAGAGATGAACTGTGGGGAATCAGCAGCCTGTCTCCTTTTTATTTACCTTTTTATTTACAAGGAGATGACACAGGCTGCTGCTTTCCCACACTTCTTCCAAAGTTGCATCTGAGGGCTGAGCATGTGGGTCCTCCCCCTTAGCAGCCAGGATGCCACTGCTCCACCTGTGTCACGTTTTTGTTCCTTCTAGACACTAAGCAGTTCTAAAGTGATAATAGTTGGAAAATATTTATGAAAATGCTAAACAACAGTAATAATACACCTTCAGACCTGTAGTCAACTATTTTGGGTGTGCCACATATACATTGCTCAGGTCAAAACGGTTTTTTTTTGGTTCCCACTGATCAGTGAACAACAATAAAGAAAAACAGTTACTACTACCCAGCACAGAAAGAAAAAGTAGTATTTCTACTCTTACCACCAGGAGGTCTGGTTCATATCCCAGGACTCCAGTGACACCAGTGAGGGACTCTTGAGCAAGGGGACCCTTGGGTGAATAGGTAAAATACAGGGGGGAAAAAAATCACATTGTTCTCACTGTGTGGTGAACTCACCACGTTACTACTGCATAGTCATTGTAAGTTTCAGGAACATGAATGGGGAATTATTTGTACAACCACTGATGAATTAGGAGATATATATGTATAAGATATTCATGCTCTCCATGTTACTGCAACTGGATTTGCTTTAAGAGAAACACAACTTTGTCAGGGTTGTGTGATTGGTAAATCGCCTTTTATAACCTCTGACATACACCAGAGGGCAGCCTTGTGCATGAAATATATGGATCCAGATTATATCTGCAATTGTCTCTGTTATAGCAGATGACCAGTTACTAGTTCCTTATATAGGAGCAAACAAAAATTAAGTTTATAGCATGGCCCTAAATGTCCAATTGTATCCATCATGTTTTTTTTGCAAAGGAAAGGGGCATAACTGTTTTAAAACCATCTACCCATTCATTATCTGAATCACTTGTCCTTAATCAGGGTACACAGGGATGGTGGAGCCTGTCCCAGTGGTCAGAGGATGAAAGATGGAAAAACATCCTGAACAGGTTCTCAACAGGTTCGAATTCATATGACACAATTATGCTTTGAGGGTACCACCCCAGTGACTTTTAAATATATCTGTTTCTGAGTGTTCATTGGCAGAAGAGTTACATACAGACATCACCGTGAAAGGCACATAAATGAAAGTGCAAGCTTATTACTTTGCTTTTCTTTTTGACTTTTTTCCAGTTTTGTAAGCTCAGGCTGTGAAAGTGATCTCAATATTTAACACATTGAAAAACAATACAGTGATTTTATTCCTTTGGTAGCCGTATTATTATGTTAACCACTACCATGACAAAGTGCTTATTTAATAGGACCACTGACTAGGACAACTTGATCTCAATTCTTCAATAAAAAATTCAGCAATTATAAATATAGCAATCATCAATCTCATTCATGATTACAAAGTGTGGTAACTTTTATCACTAGAGTGTTGTGACTGTTTGCAACCTAAGACTTCATACAGCCCCACCTCACAACCAACAGTACTTAATTGATCTACTGCTACTGTATTGGTGCTAGATAATACAACACAACTTCAGAGGTCTTCTGCAGTACATGCCTTGATACACACACCCACATGTACATATATCATTTATAGCATTACTCATGTGGTTGATAATAAAATTGTTTTTTAGCTATATGGATTTATTGATCACAAAAGCAATCTGCATTAAAGAAATGTTTAGAAATTATTGTTGCGCTTTGTATAATTATTTGTAAAGCATTTATTATCAAACCAGCATACATTACTTTGTTTTCTGTGATATTTAGAACACCCTGATGAGACTGACAACCCATGAGTGGTGTGTGATGGAAATGTGTCAGCCTTCTATCCTGTAAGTTAGCTAATTTACAATTCCACTTACCCCCACCCCACTCTGCACCCACTCCCTGTGTGAGAGGCTGACCCCAATTAACACACTCTGCCTCTGGTTCAGAACATAATTTGTGCTTTCGTGGCCTGTCTGCACCCAGGCCTGTGGAGCAAGGTGACAAACCACTTATTCTTACACAAAACTACTTACCTTTTCTATTTAATCAACATGTTGAAGCAGACAATGAAATGAAAGGAATGAATTTCCCAGTCCAGCTGGAGAGGACTAACACCAAGACAAATAAATGTGATTTTAACACATCTACAGTAGGATTTCTTGAGATAAGTGAAATGTCGTGTACATTACTGCTCCTTTTAAGGCAATAGATCTTTTTTGTCTCTTACATCTAAACAGTCCCAGAACAAAGCCCAGGATACAGCACTGTTTCAGCTTAACAGTAAAATGAAAACAGGCCCAAAAATCTCTTGAAGCAGAGAAAGGAAGCTCAGGAAACATCCAATCCAGCCATTTAGGTTTTTCTGGTCATGGGGTAAGGATGTCTATATTTCCCATTTTGAAGTCCAGTCCTAAACATTTTCCTAAGTCCAGCAGACTTTCTTGTCTTCCACATTTTGTTGACATCAACAGTGTGCAGACTTGTAAGAAGCCATCATCTTTACTGAAGTGAAAGTGAAAGTGATCATTCGGTCATACGTGAACACTGCACTGCACACAGTGTGAACAGCACGAAATTCTTTCTCTGCATTTAACCCATTCACCAAGTGAAGCAGGGGGCAGCCA
>JBBPDB010008739.1:0-13165 GCA_037974465.1 Brachypetersius altus | reverse complement strand
TCTGCATGTCCTGGAGAGGTGGTCAACGTGTGACAGGAATGAAAGTTCGTCGTCCAACATGACACCAAGATTTCTTAAATGTTTGGGGAGTTGTGAAAAACAAAATACATATAAACAATATTAGAGATGATTTTTGAGATGATATTAGAACTTTGTTGTTGTATTTGTTATTCATTAGCATTAGCATGACCTTTTTTAAAATCCCCTAGTGGTTGTTATTATTACATGTTTTTTAACTTACAATAACTTTGGTTTTATGTGACATAGAAACACCAAACAAAGCTCAGCATGAGGTCTGACACCTTGAGCATCTACACAAACTGAGGGCACCTCCGTATAGGGAGTTGTTTTGCTGAATAATTACAATATATTTTGTTGCGCTGCTGTTTGGGTTATAAACGTTAAAAATGAAAAATCTAGTTTTGGTTGACATTTAGTTAACATTGTTGGCTCACATCAATAAGGCCCAGGGTTTTGGTTCTAGCTGGGGAGGCTATGGGTCATTGTTTTGAGGAGTTAACATGTTCTCCTCATGTCTGTGAGTTTTTCTGCTAGGAGTTCCTGTTTTCTTCCACATGTAATTTATGTTGTTTCTTAAATGTTGACTTATAACTTATTAAATGTTTAGACATATTGTTCTATGGTTATCTTCATGACTGAAAAAATTTTCCTTCTGTAGTTTAGAGCTGTAACTTTGAGGATAACACTAGAATTCAATATTCTCCCAAATCCTTTCTTTAAATATACAACACCAAAACTTATTTCATGTAGATCTTCATCAGGGTCATACAGACTCGCCCGATATGCATAAGGACATGACCTGACACTGTGTGCTACAAAAAGTCATATGAAAAAAGGAAAACTGCATTTACTTGTAATCAAATTTCCTGTACTTTTGTATTTTGCTGTACTTATTTTTGATCATAATTGTGTTGATGGAAACATATAAGCGCAGCATATGACTCTTTACAGCATGCAGGCCTGAGCCTGCGATCCAGCTGTGGGGTTTCTAGGTCAGGAAGTTGGGTGCACTGTGCTCCCTGTGGCCCCCTCAGTGCTGAGGACTTATACACTCCAGGAAGCTGAGTGTGGCCCCGGTTCTCTGAGGTCCCCAGTGGAGTGTGTTTACACACCTGGGGGTATTAATGGAGCCTGCTGTGGAGAGCTGCTGGAAAGGAGAGGCGAGTTAAACAGAGACAGAAGGGCTTTACGATGGCCCCTAGAGATGCCGTTTATATTAATGAAGGCCCAGTCAAAGAGGGCAGTGAGCCTACAGCTTATAAACCTGCTGGAGCTGGTGGACTTGACAGAGATGATGCAACATAGCCATGTGCATTGAGGTTAAAGTTTGACCCCCACTCAAAGTTAGCTAGAGGTTATGGAGAAAGTTACAAAACAGTGCAGATCTATTCTTGCTGCTTGGCTCTAACTCTCACAAAGAGTTACTCCAATGATATGTAGAACACAGTGGGCATTTTCATTGCATCCATTCACATGGCTGGTAGCCTGGTGGTTAGGGAGTTGCCCCTATGATTAGAAGGGTGTGGGTTTGAATCTCAGGACTACCAACGGCACCACTAAGTGCTGGATTCAACCCACATTCAATGGATTGAATCCAGAGGACTCAAGCAGTTTCTCCCAGGATAAATACAGAACATAAAATAAAAATACATGGTTTTATTCCATCTATTGGCATGGTTATGCTCCATTCAGTTGCTTGGTTTCTTGATTCAATGGCTATGCAAATCATCCTAAATAGCAGGTTTAACTTTATCTACTCGTCATACGTTGGGATGCCAGTAATATTTTAACTAATTATTTTTTAAATACTATATTCATATCGTCATCTTTGTAAGAGTGCTGTTATTTATCAGACGTGGGTGGAGGCAGAAAATCCTGAATACAACAACTGAACCAGTTGTTTTTGTGTATAAGTCCATTATTCCCCTTTTTTACACTATGAGGAAACACAAGCTGCCCATTAATTTTGTGATGAAATGGTCTAAAGTTACTTTGACTAAAATGTTGTTTTTTCCAACCATTCCAGAGATAAGGAACTTATAATGATTAGGATGATATGCTGTATCATAGGCATAAGCCAATGCTGGCCCAGGAGACTGGACATTCGACTACTATTTGGAAGGCCTGGACAGTAGATGGAAATCCTCAAACTAAATGAAGTGTCAGATCAATGCACAACGAAACATCCGCCTCACATGAAAAATACAATACATTGTAACACTGCCAGTGTGTGAGGAAATGTATTTGTCCATTTGGCGTCCATCTTGGCAACACGCTCATGCAGTTTTTTTTAGCTCAATGAAGACCAGGCTCCTGTTCCTTTGAATGGGAAGAGAACAGAAAGGGAGTCTTAAAAAATCTGACAAAAGTAGTAATTTTGTAGTGTTTGGTTCAAAAAATGACATTTTTTAAATTAATTACTACTGACCAACAAAATCACCGAATATAATTCTAATTATTGTTAGATATTTAATGAGCTATTCAGTGACAGCAACTGAATGAAACCATCATATATATTTTTATGTGTGCTTGTGTGTGTGTGTGTGTATATGTGTATGTGTGTGCATTCATTCGTTCGTTAATTCATTCAATCAATCAATTCATTCATTCATTCACTAATGGCTCCTCCCAACTTCCAGAAAACCCTGTTCTTGGCAGCATTCCCCACGGCTGAAAAGGAGTGGAGGTAGCTGTTAACAACATTGAAGGAAGACACACAGAGAGAGCACATCTGGAGCTTCTCACCCACACAAACAGGGGCCACTTTGGTCAGACTGGGGTCGGGGGTGGCTCATAAGGACTCCTCATAATGTCCTGACTGGAGGAAGTGGAAACTGTAAAATCATGAATTGTCGTACATGTTAAGATGACGTTAAGGAATGATAGTGGTGATGATGAAGATGGAAAGTTCCAAAGCCACAATGTCAGGAAGCTCCAGAGGCGAATCATCGTCTCTAACACGCGGCCTATGTGCAAACTCACATGTTCAGATTCTCCATAGAAAATTTTCCATGATGCAAAAACCTGTATCATATATTCCTTTGGATTTCTGACATCTGAGTGTCGCAGGATGTGGGGTTTTGATTTTTACTGTACATAGCTCTCCTTTTAAGCAGCTTTACCACTCAAGAGCGACTCTTTAATGCTTTCTCGTAACACATTCTCAACGGGTTAATGAGTGCACACATTTCCCAGCCTTTCAGTAAGAGTAAACTTTAAGGAGCCGGGAGGATAAAGGAGAACATCCTAAATGACCTAAAGGTGTTCTTACAGGAATAACCAGGGGAGGGTTGCTGGTGTGATGCTATTAACTCACAATCCCCTACTCCTTCAGTCAATAAAACCACTCATCCCTTGTTAACAAAAATATGATATCTCCAACCGTCACCCCAGTCAACAAAATTATATCTCCACACCTCCACCACTCTGGGATGATAATTGGTTTGGTCACCCACCTCTATCTATTGTTTCCTGCCCATATGAAAAAGACATAAGTGTATTTATAAATATAAGTTTATATTTATTGATTTACTTAACTTCTAAAAGTCTTATACCAGTCCTTTACTGCCAGAAACAAATCTTACGTAGCACATACCTGAAATGTGCCACAAGTTACATGAAATCCCAAATTTCAGGCAAAAATCAATGAGAAATTGTCAGATATCCAGTCTTTTCATTTCCTCGTAGGAATGTAAAGCCTATACACCACCCAGAAGCTTGAGGAAATATTCTTTTGAAAACATTAACAGCATCTACAGAGACTGATTCGCCGTATCTAAACTAGTGGATTTGATGACATTTTCCTACATTAAGGATGCATTTAACTCTTGCAAAACCACTGATACACATTTGAAAAGTGTTTGACTCTGACGTAAATCATTACAGATAAAGTTGGCTTGACTTTGACTTTCAGGTCAATATTTACATTCTTCAAGGTGAGTAACACCGCAAGCAGTGTTAAATGTATTTGTCTGAAAAGGTTAGGCCACGTACAAACACTCGAGAGTCTGAACCTCCTTCACTTTCAATGCCTTTTCCAGTTGAGTGTGTATGGAAACATGAAAGGTCAACAGTGCATTGCTGTGTTGCACAGCACAGTACAAAGTCATACTCATGCTTACATAAACATGAAATCATTAAGCATATGTGTGTGTATGCCAAAACACTTTTGGTGTTTTAGATGTTTTTTTTTTTTTTTTTTTAACAAATTATGCGTTTTCAGAATGTAAGGCTAGAATGTAATGTTAGACGTGTGTTACTAACATACTATTAGTGGTGAAGATTGATTACACTGGGTAACACATTTTTATGAAAGGCCTGTTTCATTGCAATTTTTGAAATTTCTTAGACAAGTTTTGCACGCTGACCTTCAATGGTTCTAGAGATAAGATAAGGTTGTTGCATTACTACTATTATTTTCATATTAGGCTTACTGACGCGTGTCTCACGCTCATTGCGTGAGAGTTGGCAACCCTTTTATCTACGTATACAAAAACAAACAACATATTAATCTGCAAAAAGTTTTAAGTATTATAAAAGACCATGTCAGCCGAGCCAAGTTTAGTTTTTTCTAACTAAACCCTTGAAGCTACATGAAGATAAACGTTCCCACTGAAATCAGCGTTCCGAGATTGTATAAGAAACACTACAAAATGTAAAGGAACAAATTTTTGTTGCCTGGTGTTATAGAAGTGGGTCCCATTTGCGAGCACCACTGAAAATTATAGAAGCGGACCATCATTGGATAGTAGCACTGAAGATGGGCTATTGAAGCAGACCCCATTGGCTAGATGAAAGAAGTGGAGACTAAAGAAGTGGAGACCACTGGCTACCACCATTGTAGATGGACTATAGTGTGGACACGTTGACCTGTAGGACTGTAGACTAAAAATAGAAGCGAGACCCATTGGCTAGCAGCACTGTAAATGGCCTGGTGAACTGGATTCCATTTGCTAGTACCCTAGAAGCTGACCCATTTGGCTAAATGGACTAAACGAATGGATACCACTGGTTGCCACCATCATAGATTGGTTACAGAAGTTGACTCCACAGGCTAGCAGCACTACAGAAGAAAACCCCATTGGCTACCTTGTCATACATGAGAAATCTGAGAAAAAGAAGGAATATTTGAAAATATCCTGTCATAAAACTAATTCACTTATTACTATTAAATTAGGGGTTCAGGATGTACTTGTTGACAAACTGCTATAGGGAAAATGAGTCATTAATCTGTCGGGGTCAGGAGATCGTTCAGCAGAGACTGGAGGGGGGTGAACTTTGTGCCGGAAACCTCTGATTGACCCACTCTGATGTTTGTCCGATTTAGAGCAGAAAAGTGCAGGAAAGATAAAAAACATAAAAACAGCAACAGAACTGGCCTCCAAACCTGAGGCACTGGGTCAGAGGGAAGCGGGAGAGGGAGCAGAGGAAGAAATGGACACGTTTTATTGACCACTTCAACTTCCTCTTATAAGAAAAGGCATTCAGTAAAAGGTCCCCCTTTCCCCTTTCATTAAATCTTGTTATAATAGTTATTCATCATTCACATTCAAAACTCTATGTAAAGTGCAGAATCTGTGCTACATTTATGAGTTGATTATATAAAAATGTACATAAAAAATTGTTTTTCACCAAAAAAAACCTTTACCCTGTCTGGTGTTGATGTTATTTAAAAAACTGTGAATCGGGTGAAATCAGGTGAAAAAAAGGTTTGGACCTACAGCCGGGTTCACGGGACACCAGATTGACAGCCAAGTGACTTAACCACTGGACCACTACAATGTGACTTTATTATGTAACTTTGTAATTATATGTTCATAACCATGTAATTACATCGTTATAGTACTTGACAGTATTAATTGGGCTTGTAAAGGTGAACTGTGCTGTAGTTTCCGCTTGCTTGCGTGTGTGTGTGTGTGTGTGTGTGTGTGTGTATGTCTGTTTCCATGCCTGTGTTTTAGAAACACAAACACACACACACATGCTTCTGACTCATCTCCTACTGTAAACCTTTCTGAGAGTGAATTACATGTTTATGTGGGTATATGGAGTGTATCAGTCAGTGTGTTAAAAGTGAATGAGTGCGTGCCCAACTGCACGGTGGTGTCTCTCTCTCTCTCTCTCTCTCTCTCTGTGGTCAGTGGTCATGTGTAATTTTGGTAACTAGCTCCATTGACTTTAACTTTGTTAATGAACACTCATACTAAAGTGACGTTTTAATGGACTTTTCTGAAGGCGGCTACTTTAGCTCAAGGATATTTCTGAGAAATGTAATAATTTTTTCCAGTTCTTCCACAGTCATTCACTGTGGCTCTTTCTTTGGGTGAGTTTCAGTCTCTTTTGTTGGGCCACACCCTGCAATGGACTGGCCAGGGTGATACTCTGGCTATGACTGTAGGTACCAGGGTCAGTCCTTCAGGCAAGGATGCATGGGATGGATGGGATGGATGGATGTCGGATTGCTCCTGAATTGCATTACATTGGTATTTCATTTTACATCAAAAGTATAAAAAATCCAGATGAATATAAACAAAAAACGCCTCCAGTTTCTCTTTTAACTCAAAACGTGAAAAAAGTAAGTGCTTTAAGTTTAACATAGGCCTTAAAATGAAATTTACAGATAATGTACAAGGACATATTTTTTCACTTTCTGAAGAGATTTTAGGCAGTTAAAGGAGGCATTTGGCTGACGCTCTTATCCAGAGCGACTTTTTGGCATCTGGAACTGCTAGTTATTGAGCACAAATATAAATGCTGATGATGTAACATGATGATTTTTATTCTGTCATTTTTGACATTGAACCAAATGTAAAAAAATTCCAAAATTAGACTCAAACCTGTTGACACATAATGTATATAAATGTAAATGTAATTGATTAGATGTGTGATTGCGTGACACAGTAATATGAACCTCAATCATGTTGTGGAATTAGGTTCCATGAATGCAAATGCAAAACAATTCACATTTTACTGAGAAATACAACAAAACAAACAGAACAAAATTTGAATGAATAATTTGAACACAAAATTATGATAACATAAAATTATAGTAGAATAATGTACATAAAAAGCTGACGCTCCAAAAGCTTTGGTAGTTTTTCTGCTAAGGAAGAATGTTTTATTTATTGATTTATTTCTTAAGTCTTTCAGAAACAATGCCATCTTTTGATTGGGAAATAAATGATGACAAAGCAAAATAAAAAATTAGTGATGTAATGAGTGACTTAATCCTTATGCAATGAACCACTGACTAAACTTTTGTTATTTGCAGTGGTATGTGATCAGCACAATGTTTGTGAATGGGGTGATGTTTATCAAGTTTTAGTGAAAATATGATAATGTCTTCCACAGTTATTTCTTAGAGCCGAATGATCCTTTAAAAAAATTCTGCACCACCTCAAACTGTAGATCGTTAAATTCTCAGCGCCACATTTTATATATAGTAACTGATATATATAACAGCTGAGGTCATCATTTCTTCCTGTAATTTGAATAGTTATGAATGTTCCTGGTCTTCATGTATACAGTATTTTTGCACGCCAGTTTTTTTAACCTAGTGTTGTTTTTAGCTGGGATACTTGAGATATTATTTTACTGCAGTAGTCATGTTACTGAGGGTTTACGCTACTCAAAAAACACACTGAGCTTGTTTCCACTGCTGTCTTAAAGTTAGTGTGTGTGTGTGTGTGTGTGTGTGTGTGTGTGTGTGTGTGTGTGCGCACGTATTTTTCCTGCAGCTGTGACTCAGATTCTCTCACACAGAACTGTCACATCACACACACACACAAATCAGGAACTGCTGTGTGCTGTAGCCTACTGGAATCGGGTATTATGCAACATGTGTGTGTGTGTTTATGTGTATGTGTGCGTTTGTGAAAGTGTTCAGTGTAAGACTTCTGTTAATCAGGAGCAGCAGGAGAAACCCCAATGGGCCTGTTAGTCTGTGGTCGGGGGGCCACCCACCTACCCACACACAGACACATACACACACACATACGAGATCTAAGAACCCAGGCGCAGAAGTGATTTAAGATGTATATACCATATGATCTTAAATATATATATTTTTCTGCAAATGCACACTTTGTCAGTGCATAGGGTTGAATACGTGTCCTATGTATTCCCTATGTCCTATGACTCGTGAGACTATTGTGCAGTTTACAATTATCGTAACTGTATGGTACCAACTTGACTTGAAGTTTGTACTTCATGTGTTTTCCACTGTCCTCCTTGTTGGAATTTTCACTGTCCAAAATGTCATTAAGAAATGAAAGTTCAAGAGAATGTAAATCAAAATCATTGCCTACAGGAGTACAAGGAATAGTGAATAGTGTCTGAAGAATGCATAACAATTTAACCTGAAGAATTTCTGAATGTTGTGCTGTGATCTGACAATAAAGCTGCAATCATCAAATGTGTTTATGGGGAAAAGAAGAAAAGCATTTTAATCACAGATGACCATGACAAAAGTTCATCTTCCATGCCTTGGAGGGTTGTTTGGCAGCCTGTGGTACAGGAAATGTGAAGATAGATAGAGAAGACGGGATTCTATTAAATGCCAACAATTGAAACAGTAGAAGAAGAGGTCAGATCATACATCAAAATCGACATTAAGTTACATCAAGAAATGAAAGGCAACAATAAGATAATCTTACAATGTATAAGTTCCAGGAGGGGTTCAGCTTAGCACTGTTGCCTCACAGGACAAAGGTCCTATGTCTGATTGTAGTTTCTTCCTGTGTTGGTTCTGTCAGGAGCTCTGTTTTCTCCCACAGCCAGGTGAATTTGAGATGCTGAATTGCCCCTTTGTATGGCTGCGTACATGAATGTGTTTATAAATTAGTGTGTTTGTCTGTGTGCCTACCCTGCGATGAACTGGGGTGTGTCTAGGGATGGGTACCGAGACCCGGTACTTAATCGGCCCCGGTGCCTAATTATAAAAGCCCGGAGGACCGATAAGCTCTGACGTTGACGGTTCTGCTGTTGGTACTGGAGAAATAAAAAAAATAATAAGAGAGCGCATGTGTCCCTATGACAGCTCTGTCCCAGTACATTTGTTCACATTGGCCAGTTCGTCTGGTTTAAAGTTTAGAGCAGGACGTTGTTTAATATCCATTTTTTTGAAGACAGTAATGAAGTTACTCTGACGATACAGTGTTACGGACTGGAGCCTCGTAAAGTTACAGGGACAGCAGGTAACAGTGACTTCGTGAGATGATGTGTTGAGTTAGTTGCTAGGTAACAGACATAAAAGTCAATAAGATCGCTTATTTAGGATTCCTAACTCGAGATAAGATAGGATTCCTAAATACAGTTAGGATTTGCTTCTGAAATACCAAATGGAAAAAATCCAATCTTAAATCGTCCAATCTTAACTTTATGCTTAAGATAGGAAGTTTCTGTAATACGGCCCCTGGGACCTAATGATTATTCAGACACACCACCTCCAGTTAAAAGCTGATAGTTCTTTTGCTGCCTACCTGCATGCTCCAACTATGTTGGAGTGTTTATTTATTTGTTTTACAATCATTGGTTTTGTTTGTGTAATAGATATTTGCTCAAACATTGGTGTTTGCTAAGCTATAGATAATTCTTTTACATTTACGTTCTCAATTTGTTTTGTTTTTTTAATTAAAAAACACAACAAAAAGTATCGATAAGAGTACCGTTAAAGTACCAAACCAATAAGTGGTATCGATAGAAGCAGTAATACTGTAAAAACCTTAACAATATCCATCCCTAGGTGTGTCTTCGCCTTTCAACTTGTGACTGTTGGAGTAGGCTCTAGAAACTTTTTTCTGGTAACTTTCATCACAGTACACAGTGTGAGAAGCATGAAATTGCTCTCTTCATTTACTCCATTCACATGTGCAGCAGCGGGCAGCCAGGAACATAGTGCCCAGGGAGCAGTGTGTGGTGACAGTACCTTGCTCAAGAGTACCTCAGCGGTGCCACTCGCAGTCCTGGGACTCAAACCTTCTGATCACAGGGGCAAATCCCTAACAACTAAACCATGGCTCACTTTTGTAGTCTGATGTTGCCAAGACATCTTAGCACTATAAGCATTGCAGTGATTACCTACATTGCACTGCAAACACAAGCAGATTGTTTGTCAAGTGACGTCTGAGACCAGCTGATATGTTTAAGCAATAGAACGTTTGGTGTGTTATTGCGTATTAAGATGAAAATCATCATGGCTGCTTGACTGCAATAGATTATAATAGCTGTGTGTGGTGTGAGGTCACTGAAACTGGGTTATTATCAGATAATACAGTTAGCACAGGTAAAGCTAACTGTTTTGTCAGCTGTGATAGTGTAGAAGGCGGCAATGTGAGTTTTAGGCCTTTCCAAGCTTTTAGATTGCATTATCGCAAGATCTTAAAACAGTCTTATCTTGCAAAGTAGGTGCAGTGAATAGAGAATTGACATTTAATGTTGCCAGTTCTTGTCACGGGTTGGGGCCGCAAAGCCCAGACCCGGAGCAACCTGGAAGCACGCAGGAACACTCAGACAGGCAAGGATCCATTCTAATGTGAGGTTTATTTACCAAGAACAAAAAAAGGGCACGATGGCCACCAGAAAATAGAAACAGAACACTGCAAATCAGGTAAACTCAAGTGATGGACTCATATCGTGAAACTGAAACACACTGATTTAAATACAGAACATAATAGGCCTTAAACAAGAAACAGGTGAAACATAAAAGCATGTGACACAAGCAGAGACCTCAAACACCAAAATAAAAGCCCACAAAATCCCACAGAAACGTGACCCATACGAAACGGCCTCTAACGGCCGCCGACCAACCCTAACAGTTCTTTCCAGAATGAACAGTTCACTAATTCAGTAATTTGTTTTCTGGACTGAAGAAACTGATTAAATATATTAATAAAAATTGCAGTGTTCAGATTTGTCCCTGACTTAATTGACCAGGCAAGCAAGCAAGTTTTAAAATGCTTGCATCTACAAATATTCAAAGATCTTGATGTTTGATCATGTTTTGAGGTCAGTAATGGACCACCAGTTAACATCACACAAATTTGCCTAAATGATCACACAATTGTCTAATTTATATAAATTTATTTGAATATTTTTATTGGCATGTTGGTTTAAGGGTGTACGTTTGCAAAGTGTATATAACCATACACAAGTTTCCATTGTTTGTTAGCAACCTTAACCTCATAAAATAAATAAGTGATACCATAACACCAAACTGTGGCTTGGCTGACTAAGTACATTTGGCATAATTTGATTTTCGTCAAGCTATTTCTTTAAAGTCCTCTCAGATAATGTGGGGAGTGTTTAATGCCATACTCACCACATCACCTCATGACATTAAACACTCTCACCTGAAAGGACGGTCAAGGAACACTATGATGCAAATCAAAACCAATTTTCCTCGTCATGCCAAAAGTAATTTAAATTTGGTTTTGATTTGCGTCAAACTATTCCTTTCAAATCCTCTCGGCCGATGCGGAAAGTGTTTAACGTCATGCTTACCCCATCACCTCATGATAATGTTTGAGCTCCGTTAGTTTTGGAAAACTGGATGCTAATTAGCCTGGCCTGTGGTTTACAAACCTTGGAGTCTTCATCTGTTCAATGGTGGCATTAAGACTGTTTGTTCTGTTACCAGGGAGACTCAGAGATAGCAATGAGGTTTAGCTGTGCAATAAAGTGCTTTAATGACCAGCAGCAGAAGGCTGAACAGAGGCTGGTGTGGTTTGTAGTGCTCGCTAACCCTTGCTAACCCTTGCTAACCCTCAGGCTGTTGCATAAGAACAGGAGCGAAGCAGCCATGTGTCACTGACCTTCATTTATACGCTCCATTCCATAAGTCAGGTTCAACCCAAAGGACCAGTGATCACATCTATAATAACTGCAATGCTGGGGCCCACCCAGATAAAGCATTAGCAAAAGGGTTCTACGTGACACCAGAGAATTAGTCTATTTATCATTGGGTCGAAAGCAGACTTCCAGGATCTCACATGCTTCATCATCTGGACAATTGCCTTTGTTGTGTTGGAACCAAAGTATTTCACTATGTCCCCATCATATTCCCCATTCTCCTGGTACTGTGGTTTGTATAACCTTCAGAACTTCCAGGCTGCTATGCTAGTGTTATTTTTGACTGAAACTGACTGAACGGGAAATGGAGGTTCAGTGGAACTGTTAGCTGATCTTCTGAAGAATTGACTGGAACTACAGTCAGCTATTACTGAATTTTATGAATAAAAAAGTCCTCAGAGCCAACCCTTCATACTCATGTGAATTTCACCAAATATTAAGGTTCTTTTGGCTAATAGTAGCCTCATAATGAAACTGACTTTTTCCTGTTTGTTTTCTTTTGCTTTCTATTGAGCAGTCCAATTTCTATCAATAAAGTAAAAAAATAACAACTGGCCACAACAGTTTGCTTAGTGTTCTTGAATGATTATACTGTAGATTTTGCAGTATTAGCAAGAATGTGGTACATTTGCTTGACTATATTTATGATTCTGTGTAGTAAACCATCGACATTTGTAATAGTGAGAGAGAGAGAGAGTACAAAACACCTTAGAGCCAGGTTTCTCAACCACTGGGCCGTGGACTACTGATGGGTCGGGAAGACTTTTGATTGGGTCGCGAGTATAACAAAGACAGGCCATTGGTCCACAACGTTTTTAAACGGTGTATTATTACAACCTCCACTATTTAACGAATAAGTTGATGAGACCCATGGCTGGGGGTTTTCAGTGTCAAAAGAAAAAATCTTCTGATAAGGATTGCTGAATTCAAAAAGTTTTGACACAAGCATAATATAAAATCCGGTATTCCATCCTGTGTTGCTATTTGAAAATAAGTTTACATATTCAACTTCTCTGAAGCACATGAGTCTTTTCCTTGAAATGAGTCCAACCACAAACAATACTAACTTTGTAGGACGGAATTATGATGTTTTAAAGCCGGTACTGTAAATTCCAAGATGGCCACCAAAATAAGGGTGAAAGCTACCAGTGGGCCTTGGCAACATGCTGTGATGGATAGGTGGGCCTGAAAAGGTTGAGAACCATTACCAATGTAAGTTTTGTAATAATAATAATAATAATAATAATGATAATAATAATAATAATAATAATAATAATAATAATAATAATAATAATAA
>JBBPDB010008713.1:0-13167 GCA_037974465.1 Brachypetersius altus | reverse complement strand
AACAGCGTTAAAAAAATAATCTATGCCCACCTCTAATTTTTACATTTATGGCTCACACTTAAGGCCTACCTCTAACCGTCATAGTTCACCACAGTATGAAACAGGAATATCTAAGGCCATAGCACAGATAACAGTTTATAAAAGATATAACTCGATAATATGATGTATTTAAGCTATAAAACACAAGAAACACAAGTATCGCAGGTAATATGGCTGTGGTAAAGCAATCAAACCCCAGATTTTGAGGCAAAAGTGGTTTCATATTGACAATTCCTTCCGCAAAAACAAATTTATTTGGTTCCAAAATCAGACCAGTTTGACTGCAGTGCGAAAAATAATCCTTAAAAAAAAGTTGTATGAAGTATTTGGTTTCTGTTTTGTATGAGCTAAGGTAGAAAATTGCAGTTAGCAATTTGTGCATCACATGGTGCTCAGTGGTTTGGATTTTGCCATCTCATGCCCAATACATGGATCAAATATCCTCCTTTTTTTGCTTTTTTGTGGCAATAAATATTTTTCTGGATGTTTTCACACAAGGGGACTCAGGGCAGGTTGTAGCCGACCTGAAAGCACTTTTTTTTAATTCCACACCAGGGTTGAGCCCCGTACTCCAAGAGCGATCAGGGGTCATTTCTCGAAAACCGCTCTTGGAACATAGAGCCCCGCTGAAAATGGGGGATTACTGTATAGGAATTAAGGTGTGGTATTCATCTACACCCTCTACATCAAGATATAAGTGTTTGGTATAAGCACAGTACCATTCAAACCTCTGGTGGGCTTCACTTCATGTGCATCTCTTTTCAAAGCAGCCACTTTGTCTTGTGCTGAACTAAGCTTTGCCACTGAAAATGAACC
Organism: Brachypetersius altus; assembly: GCA_037974465.1. NCBI lineage: Eukaryota > Metazoa > Chordata > Actinopteri > Characiformes > Alestidae > Brachypetersius > Brachypetersius altus. The sequence continues at coordinate 12,312 of JBBPDB010008713.1, read as the reverse complement.
AAGCATAACTGAAACTCTGCAACTGAATTTAAGTACAACATGTTGCTTATTTGATACAGGCTCTGGAGCTTCAGTACCAAGAGTATGTTGACTCTTTACTGAGGATTACCAATGATTAAGCAAATGCAGTGAACCAATACCAATAGTTCAGAAGAGTTACGAAGGCTCCGCAGCATTCAGTACTTTCCAATATGATCCCAATTATGATGATTATGATGAGAGAAGGGTTTTGGAATGTATGTGGGTGCAAGAGGTGTAGGCTTCTCATGTACTGGCATGTAAGAGCCTGCTCAATGGTGCAGAATCTTTGCCAGATGTGCTTAATGAATAGGCTTTGGGTTATAGAAGATATCTTTTTGTGAATGGAAGGTTTTTATGTTCCATAGGATTTTTATCGCTGTATTTGTTGTGATTACCATTTGGTTATTATGACAATAAATGCAGTGCCTTTATTAAATGATTTTGAGCAGGTGGTCACATAAAGTGCTGAAGTAGAGAACAAGTAAAGTTTCATTTTTGTTTTCATGTTGTACCTGTTGTCTGAAAGGGCTGCCCACTGTTAACCTGGAAGGAAGATATTCACAAAAAAGACACTGCATTAGATACACCTACCATGTATTTATACTCTGTCTTTTTATCAGCTCTACTTAGCATATACATATATGCACATATACAGTAACGCCCCAGTTTTACACGGATCAGGAGTCGTGGATTCAGTCACACGCTGACTTTTTTTGAGAACCAAACTCGTAGTTTTAAGTGGAAATCCCCACAATAACACAGAAACTGCAAATATCCTCTGCTTTATGCTTTTTTGTGGAAATAAATTTTTTCAGGATGTTTTCACACAAGGGGACCCGTTCTCCTCGCCGCGTGTCCCAATACTTTTATCCCTGACCTTCCAAGCACTCAGACACTTCAAACTCCACAGTTCGGTAGATCCCCAGGAGACCTGTCCAATGAGCCCTCATTTGTATTTTTAGCCCCAGTAGATCAGGGGTTATTCCCCCCGAAAACCATGAGCCGGAGCGCATTCAGATGCTTCCGTCTTTGAAAGCGATCCGGGTATAAACTTTTGTCCCGCAACCTTCCGGGTTACAAATCTTGGCGGGGAATTTAAATTCTAATACAGGTTTACCTTTACATTTTCTTTAAGGGTAATGCATTAAACTGAGTTTTAAATTAAATTAAATTGATTTGGGGGCAGATTTAGGGTTTACACTATAAAAATAGTTACTGTCCACTCTATTAGACACATCTATAACCAATTAGACAACTTTGTGGGTGTTATTGGTGACAATGTGTTTGTGTTCCAAGTCCTTCCTAGTCCTTTATTGTTAACTTATCATTACTTAAAATGTCCCCCCCATGTATAATTCCTCAAGCACCTCTGCTCTTTTAGCTTCAGCAGCTGTTTGAAAACTGATATGCAGTTTGTTGGCCCTGAGGCATGGATGCATATACTAAACCTTCACAATGTGTTTCACAGTGTGCTTCAACTACAGATTTTGTGGCTTGATAGAAAGAGTCAGGTGTCAAACACTAAATATCGACTTACGCACTCAGGTCATTCTTATAATCTGCAATTTTGTACTCTGGTTTCTGTTTACACCTGGTTCTACATCAGGGAAATCCAATGTTACCACAAAGCAGTGATGTGGCTTCTAAAGAACGTGCTGACCTTATCAGCTAATGTCCTTCTCGTACTTTGGAATTAAAGCATCATCACAGTCAAAATTACTGTTAATGATAAAAACTTTTAAAGTGCCCCAAAAAGCACGACAAGCTCATTTCACCACAGAACCTAACTGGTTAGAATTGAACTGAGCATGCAAACATATTTGAATACCAGCACGGAAAAAGGAAAAACAACAATAGCACACATTTCCTGCTCAACCAGTAGTTCAGGTAACTTTAGCACAGGGTTTACTTTTCTCTGAACATCCATTATCATCAATTTTACTGCTAACAATATCTCGACAAATACTTATATATATTAGTCTAATACATAATACAAAGGTTCTCAGTCATTATGTAAAACTGTAGGCATCTATAAGGGTTATGGTAGAACAGCTACGCTTATAGACAACAAAGATTCACCAGTTTTGCATTTGTAACCATTTTTCCGTGACCTGTCAGATGCTATCAGGTCATATAACTTCCCAAAATTCACTGCAGCTAACAAAGACCTTTCAGGATCAGATGAGGAAACCTTAAGAGACTTGCACTGTCAGGACTTGTTCAGACATTTCAGTGGCCTTGTGAAAGAGGCTAAAGTATCATGGCTTTTGCAGGATAGATACACGTGTATGAGTTTCCTCAGGCTGCATTAAACTGTACATATACAGTGAGAGAAATAATTATTTGATCTTCTGCTGAAATTGTAAGTTTGCTGACTTATAAAAAAAAATGAACAGTCTCTAATACACGAGGTAGTTTAATTTTTATGGAGAGAGACAGAATATCAACCAAAACCCAAGAAAAAACATGTTGTTATAAATTGATTTGCATGTCTTTGAGTGAAATAAGTGTTCGATTCCCTACAACCCAGCCAGACTTCGGGCCAGTGCAGGTCTATAGCCTGGTGCAGGTTTACAGCCTGGTGCAGGTCTACAGTCTGGGCTGGGCTGATCCCTCACCTTTCTCATGATCATCCACCCCATGAGGTGAGATCCTTCATGGAGCTCCAGACTGAGGGAAACTGATGGTCATTTTATATTTCTTCTATTTCTGAGCAATCGCACCAACAGTCATCATCTTTTCACCAAGTTTGGTCTTGTAACCCATTCCAGTCTGGTACGGGTCTACAGTCTGGTGCGGGTCTACAGTCTGGTGCGCGTCTACAGCCTGGTACAGGTCTAAAGTCTGGTGTGAGTCTACAGCCTGGTCTACAGTCTGGTGCGGGTCTACAGTCCGGTGCGGGTCTACAGCCTGGTCTACAGTCTGGTGCGGGTCTACAGTCTAGTGCGGGTCTACAGTCTAGTGCGGGTCTACAATCTGGTGCGCGTCTACAGCCTGGTGCATGTCTACAGTCTGGTGTGATTCTACAGCCTGGTCTACAATCTGGTGCAGGTCTACAGTCTGGTGCGGGTCTACAGTCTGGTGCGGGTCTACAGCCTAGTCTACAGTCTGGTGCAGGTCTACAGTCTGGTGTGGGTCTACAGTCTGGTACGGGTCTACAGCCTGGTCTACAGTCTGGTGTGGGTCTACAGTCTGGTGCAGGTCTACAGTCTGGTGCAGGTCTAAAGCCTGGTGCAGGTCTACAGTCTGGTGCAGGTCGTCTACAGCTGGGGCAGGTCTACAGTCTGGTGCAGGTCTACAGTCTGGTGAAGGTCGTCTACAGCTGGGGCAGGTCTACAGTCTGGTGCAGGTCTACAGTCTGGTGCATGTCTAAAGCCTGGTGCAGGTCTACAGTCTGGCGCAGGTCTAAAGCCCGGTGCAGGTCATCTACAGCTGGTGCAGGTCTACAGTCTCGTTCCTGACGTCCTTCAGCAGCTCTGTGGTCTTGCCCATGGTGGTGGAGAGGTTAGAATGCAAAAAGCTGATTCTTTGGGCCGGTGTGATTTATACACATGGCGAGTTCAGATCAGGAGTTTCTGTGATTGATAGATTGATTGTAATCTGTGTACCACAGACACACAGCCAGTCTATGGGAGCCAGGAGCCTGGCTGGGTTTTAGGGGATAAAATATTTATTTCACTCACTCACATGCAAATCAATTTATAACCTTTATGTAATATGCATTTTCTTGGGTTTTGGTTGATATTCTGTCTCTTGGTATAAAAATTAAACTACCTCGTGAATTAGAGACGAGGTTCATTTATTCGTAAGTCAGCAAACTTCAACAGAAGATTAAATAATTATTTCCCCCCACTGCTGAAAAATAAGCTCCCCTGGTCGTATGTCATGTGCACAATTACTATGTATTTGCTTATTATAAAAAGATGAAAAGAAAACAAAATATAGCCATAACTTTTGCACAGGTCATGTTTTATGGTTGAATTTTCCCCAGTATGTTAAATTCCACGGGTATTTTCTAATAATGCTCTTTTCTAAATGGGTCTCATAGCTGTTGCTTCACTTCTACTTTAAAATCCATGTTCTGCCTTCATGTGAAAACATGCTCCACTACAGTCATGCCCAAGCAAGTCAACTAACTGCTGCAAAACATTCCAAGTTCCTCTGAGTTCCTCATTCCTCATCACCCATAAATGCATTTTCAGACTATGTGTGTGTGTGTGTGTGTGTGTGTGTGTGTGTGTATGTGCGTGTGTGTGTTTATTTTCTCCATGCGGAATTATCCCCACTGACTCGCTTAAGGGTACGCAGAGTGCTCTAATACACATTGACATTTTCTGCCTGGTGTAACATTTTCAGGGAACAGCTTAAAGAACCAGAGAATATTTGAGCATTAGATCCTGATTACACTGGATTATCAAGGGCTGTGACTTCTGCGTGCAGGGACCTGTTACCGCTACATGTCTAAGTTAATAACATCTGTAGGAAAGATGTGAATATGCACTACCTCACCTTTACAATGAATTACTCCAGATGAAATACTTTAAGTCTAGTTTATGGAGACTTAACTTCAGTCTTCTGTTAAGCTCGGGTATACCTTGCCTTCTTAACTGCATAAGAAAAGTTAGAAAGCAAGTTAAGTTCATCAAAGTGCTTTAATTGCTTTACAGAGCAAAATGAATTGGGATGTTTTCATTCTAAACTTTTTTGTAGTTTAAACATCAGAAAATGATTACCACCGCCCTCCGCCCCCCCGCCCCCAGTACTTCCACAGTCATATGCAAAATACTTCCGATATTTTTTTTCTACCAGCAAGTACATCATTGAGTGTTTCATTGATTGACATGATGAATCTAGAAAGCATCTGTAGTGGACCTGCAAAACAAAGTGCTACCCATATTAGTCCCATAGTAAGTCATCAATAATTTGTAGTGCAGTAACTCCAGAGTTTTACGCGGATCAGGAGTCGCCGATTCGTGGAAATCCCCACAATGACATGGAAACTGCAAACATGCTCCACCATTTTTTGCTTTTTTGGGCCAGTAAATATATTTTTTCTGGATGTTTTCGTAGTTGGACCTCACCGCAGTGCCCCAATACTTTTGTTGACCAGGGAAAGCACTCAGACACTTCAAACTCCACAGTTCGGTAGATCTCCAGGAGACCTTTCCTTTGTTTAATCCGAGTAGATCAGGGTTTATTCCCAGAAAACCCGCAGCTACATTTGCATATATGGACCAGTGTTAAAGTATCAAATCCACCGCTTTGCTTAAACAAGACAAGTGTGTTTTCCATTATTTTGACCCGTTTAGATTCATGACTGAGTGACTGAATAAACCTGGTGTTCACAGATTTAGCAGATTAAGTTACTGCAGAGTAAATTTAACCGCATTTAAACAGAAAAACCGAACGCCCCCAGACTTTTCTCACACAGTGTATTCTGATCTTTCAGATCCAAAACCACTGTGAACTGAGAACCGTCGGGTTTTCAGTGTGAAAGTTTACTGTAACCACACCCTGCCTGGAGTCACTCCCTCTGATAACTGCGCTAGGATGTCTGGCGGGGAGTGAAGGAGTGCAAGGCACGGCCCTCGCTCTTATCAGTCTTTCAACAGTGGGATTTAATGACACACAAAGCAAAAATCGAACTTCCAACAGCCCGCACAGCTCTCAGACACCCGATCCAGCACATTCACACCATGAAAAACATTTCAATCACTTCACAATAATGACCAAAAGCAAGGACATTCGTAAACATAACTGCGTAGTTAAAACAGTAGATCGTACACCCCCGATCAAATTACATGTTTTGTTGACTTTCTAAGTGAGAACAAGTTCATTTGTGCTCTAAATGGAACTATATGCAATAATTTTCTGTGCACAATTTACTTTGTTGCTTGTAACGTATAATAGAATGTGACATTTTCAAGAAGAGTTTTTCTCTGTACAACCAAACAGGCCCCGGGCGCCCAAACCTACATACACATATATTATGTATAAACATACTGCAAGCCTGTATAAGTGTTTGCTACTTTGTAGCGAAGAGGCAACATTTAAAGCTGCAGTTGCACTCATTAAGTTGTGCAAAAAGATGAATGAGTGAGAGTCACGTGACTTTGCTTTCAGAGTTTGGGCAATACCACCATTCTGTTAATCTTCTACTGCAGTTAGTCACACTTCATGCAGCTTTATTTACATGTGCATGCAGTGTGTGCATTAGAAAACGATCAGTTATAGACACATTCATGGCCTTTGTAATACTACTAATGGTTAAAATGTACAAATGTATTGATATTTTCAATTATACAACAATTATTTCAGATCAAATGTAGGAAACGGCTTCTGTAAAGATTCCAGTTCACACTGCAGCCGGTGGCAGGAAGTCTTCAAACCTATCATTGCATCTAATAACACTTTTTGGTAGGCAGCGGTGATGGCAGAACAATTAATGTTGAACAGACTAGAGTTTTCCAGAAACAAACATGATACAAACAGGCCAAGAAGCTCTAGAGGCTGAACAAAACCACATTCAGGATAAACTGAAGCGACTGAGTTGAACATTGCGTGAGTTTCATGGTGAAATCCGTGATGCAATGTTGTGTTTTCTGGTGTAAGGGATGGCCAATATGAAAACATTTCAGAGATTGGCTTGTTTTCTTCATTTTGTGAAAGTATAAAAGAACAGCGGTATCTTGACTTTCGAAGTTTTTTGAGATACAAACGTCTCCAGTGCCGATTTTTTTGTTTTGAGTTGAGAACTAAAATACGCATTAAGAGCTTTTGTGCTTGCAGTTATTCTGCAGAAGTTTGTTTCTCCACGTGTCCAGAGAGAGCGAGAGTGAAGGACAGTGTCCAGAGAGAGTGAAGGACAGTGTCCAGAGAGAGTGAGAGTGAAGAAAGGTCGAGACAGAGTGAGAGTGAAGGACAGTGTCCAGAGAGAGTGAGAGTGAGGGACAGTGTCCAGAGAGAGTGAAGGACAGTGTCCAGAGAGAGTGAGAGTGAAGGACAGTGTCCAGAGAGAGTGAAGGACAGTGCTGAGAAGAAGCAGATGATGTTCATTGAATTAAAGAAATAAATGAGAAAATCAGGACCAAGGGTTGCGTGGCGTCGACTCGGCCAATCAGAATATTTTCTAAACAGCAAACATCTCTCCATGAGAACATGGAGGAGCTGCTGCCGGTCTGGTGGAGAAGAAGCAGCTGCAGGAGATCCGTAACGGAGGTGATAATCTGGAGAACCCTGGAGCTGTTCACGCCGATTTCCTGCAACCAGTTCATTACAGTACATTCTATTGTATGTGTTTTTATACAATATTCGTTATTTATAAGCGTATTTTTCTTATTTAAAAACAAGTTTTCTGGAGGTCCGGAATGGATTAATGGATTAATGGCATTTCAGTTCATTTCAGTAGAGAAAACGGCGTTAACGACGTTAAAAAAATTAATCTATGCCCACCTCTAATATATATATATATATTTTAGAGGTGGGCATAGATTAATTTTTTTAACACCGTTTGTAACTCCCCACCGAACAAGAGACCGAGACAAGTTTAAAACGTGTGTGAACCGGACAAGTCACTGAAATATCAAGGTGAAATTCATCATAGCTTGCGTAGTGTTGATCCAGCTCCCTCTGCCCGGGGGGATGTAGGAAGAGTTCTCCAGGCTTCCCGAAGGACTTTCAAAAACCCTTATTTTCAGTCCAGTTACTGAACCTGACCAGTTTCAGAGGAATGTTTTTTGCCACATAGTGACCTAGATATGAATCATTCAAGCAGAACAAAGCACATCTAATAAGCAGAACAAAGCACATCTAATTTAAGGCCTGAACCAGTGAAGAAACTGGAGCAGATGATTGTAGATGATCAGGTGGTGATGAGCATGATGGTGGCGCTGAATGCTGAGTGGTTGGAAGTCCATTATCTTGACTCCTTTGCAGTTTGTCAAAGAAATGTATCTCTCTCCCAACATAGGAGTAGACAAATATGTTTGCTTTGTGCAGATTTATGATTATTAATGACTGCCGATTCTGTGAACAACATACAAAAATAAATAATTAATTCAAAACTACTGTATTGCGCACCTTCCTTTTTAAAGTAGGCTACTGGTATATGAACAAAAGGGGAATAACACAGTAAACAAACACTTTTAACAACAGTGTTCCCTTTAACACAGTCACACAGCTGAAGTTCAAATAGTTCTGTAAATCTCAACATAAACATTAAACACTGCAGGGCGTTCATGTTTTATCTAGTTTGTTATAGAAAAACAAGTTACTCTCAGAGTCCAGAGCATTATAGCAGCTGCAAAGGATTATCAACTCCATATTAAATTATATACATCAGAAAACAGTGTCATTACACTCCATGTTGATGTAATGGTCAGGCGTCATATTACTCTGTCCATATAATGTATGGTGACTTGTGGGCATTTGAATTGTCCATCATGAGAGTTTACAAGTTTTTGGACATACGTTTCTACTGAAATCAAGAATATCAGTGTCATTAAAGTTGGTGTAATTATCAGGCGTCCCAATACATTTGTCCATATAACAGTCAAAAGAAATGGGATGCCTGACCCCAGCAAAAATGAGACTTTGAGCTGCGTGCAGTGCACACTCACAATATATCCACAGACATATTATATGTATACACTTCCACCATTAAACAACCAGATCACTTATGTAGTCACACAGGACAAAGCACAGGATGAACTCAGACACTGAGACACATCTCTACCTTAATCAATCACACCCAGAGTGGGGGCAGTACATTGGGTGCATGGCACAAATGTGCTCTTTCTCTGGGCAGGAGACAACACAGTGGCCCTGGTTGCCAGGAGATGGATAATGGAAGGAAGATACACAGCAGTTTATGTAGAGCGATGATGATTAGATTCCAGAGACAATAACTGAAGTAGTGAGATAAACAACAAAGAGGTCTCGAATAAAGGGAAGGGAGACATGTCAGTCATTTTCTGGAAGATGAAATATGAGAGAGGAAGAAAAAAGAACGAGAGAGCGAGAGAGTAAACCTTAAAGCAGAATGATTTGTGGAGAGAAACGGGGGAAGTTGGAGAGGAGAAAAGCAGAGGGAGGTTGCCCAGACTACCGCATAGCGTGGGAGGGAAAAAGGTTGCATCAGGGAGAGAGAGAAAGAGAGAGAGAGAGAGAGAGAGAGATGAGAAGGGGGGATGAAGATTACAAAAGAAAGAAAGAGAGATGTGAAGGAGAGAGAGGGAGAAAAAGAGAACAAGGGGAAAAGGGACAAATAAAAAGGCAAGAGGGCAATGAAAAAGGAAGAGAGGGTGAAGAGGGAGAGAACGATAGAGGAAAGGAGAAAAGAAAAAGAGAAAGTGAGAGAGAGAGACAGAGAGATATAGAAAGAAGAAAGAATGCGGACAATGAGGAAAGGAGAGAGAGAGAGATATCGATAGAGAGAAAGAGAGAGAGAGACAGAAAGGACAAAAAAGAAGAAAGAAAGAAAAAGTGGTGAGGGAGAGACAAAGAGAGGAGAAGCATAGAGATAAAGAGAAAGAAAGAGAGAGAGAGAGAGAAAGAGAGGGAGAGAGAGAACCCAGGCTCTTCCTCTTCAAGTCTTGTTCTGGTAATTGAACAATATTTGGTACAAATGTGTTTCTCAGGCAGGATGGATATTAACTCCCTGATGAAAGTTATTCTAAATAACCATCTTCAATGAACTCATTACTGCAGTTTCTCCAGCTCTTTCTGAGAAAATGCTGGTTTCTCATTTTGCTTTATCAACCTGCCACATCCCAAACAGCTATAAAGAAAAAATAAATCAGGCTTCCTGAAGATTAGACCTCCTGCTACTGTATATTTAACACAAACTCTAAATTATCATTCAAACCAGTGTGTACTGTCTGTCAGGAGACTGGAGACACCTTGTTATCACAATACTCTCAGTTTTGTGTCAGTTTGACCTAATGTTTCCTATATCTCTTACTTATATCAGCTTTTGCAAAATGTTCATAATAATTTGAAATGAGACTCATCTTGTACTTGGGCCTCAGAAATTAGAGACTCGATCCTTACCTCTCAAAACTTGACTCGGTCTAACACCTCAGGGGTTTAACCTATACAACACAAGCAGCACGTAAGAAAAACAAATGGTAAACTGTCATCATATGATATCATGAGATGTGGCCCTTGGGTATTAACCTCTGACTTTTTTCTTTTGACAGGGTTTGTTAAGGTGTAACTTAGCTTGCAGTAACTTGATTAAAAGCAGGTTTTGGTTTTAGTAAAGCTTTACAGGTGTGAAGAACAGACATAAACTACTTAAGCACCGATGTATGTCCCTCTGGATAAGAGTGTCTGCTAAATGCTGTAAACATAAAAAACTCCGTATATAGAAATTTGCCCCCAGTCTGTGTTGATTCTCGAGGCGTCATGCTGTGCTTTGTTACTGTAATTTAAAAACATGAAATAATAATAACCACTAGGGTTTTGAAAAATTACTTGACAAGCAAATGTTCATAAAGGAAAAAAATGAGCAAATGTCTTTTGTTTAGACACAAACAGAGGGAGGGAGCTCCAGAGAGCGACTGAGCGAAAAAGCAGCAAACACCAGTTTTAGACTGTTATACTCAGTTTTTGTTGATCACATTTTACTAAAACATACTTAGGTCTATTGGCTAGTCCAGATCTGAGAGTTTCAAGATTTCACTCAAACTCTCCTCACAGACTCTAGACCTGACTCAGTCTTACACCTCAGAGACTGGATCTCAGAGACTCAAAACTCAAGTCTCAGGCTTGATTGACTTGATTTTATACCCCTAGGCTTGACTTAGTCTCGCACCTAAACAGAGAATTTAGACTTGACTTGGTCTTACACAGTGGTGAACTGGAACGGCCCGCCACATACAATTACGTACACCACCCATCTTTATGCACCCATGTATGTGTATACCAACAAAGCAGTATTTAACAGAAGTCGTATTCAGTAAATTACTATTTAATAAATTGTGATTCAATAAATTAAATAAAATTAAAATAAATTTAGCAAGTGTACAGAATGTGTAATAAATAGCTGTTCTTCTGGCAATAACACTGACGATATTAATGTATTTCACTGACATTCAAAATTGTAACAAGACAAACCGGTGTGGTCGCAAAACAATTGTTCTATTGGTGTGTTATTTCCATAACTGCAACCAGCTGGTTTATATACCACCACAAATATGGCTCAGATTTTCCAAGGGTGGATAATGGGTTCCTTCACTCATAACTTAACACAGTCCAGCTCACTGCAGGTTCACAGTCACCACCGCCACCGTCATCAGCTGATAAAGGCCTGGCAGTAAACATGTCTGTAACTTTTGCACATTTCGCCGTGTCTGTCTGAAGTGCCATATTTTTCTCTTTCCTAGTTTTTCTGCACCTCCTTTACATTTTGTCTCTCCATCTCATCCACTGGAGCAACATGGGGTTAAGGGTCTTGCTCAGGAACCCTGTGGTGGTGTTCTGAAGGTAGGATTCAAACCCATGAACTCTTAGCCTCGAGGCATGTATCCTACCCACCAGGCCACCTGATTTGCCTCAAGGCTTGCAACAGAACTTAAATGCTCAGAAACGTGTACCTCAGTGACTCAGGAGTTTACTTAGACTCAAGATCTGACTCATACCTGCATCTCCAAGACCTGAGATTTTGACTTAAACTGTCTCAAATTGGGCTTTGAGCTAAATGACTAAAGTAAGGACAAACTGCCATTCTTGGAATGTTCTGATGATTTGCTTCTACAAATTAACTTCCTTTCAACTTTTATATGGAATCAGATTTGTGCCAAAATGTTCAAACAAAACTTCCCTATGAGACTTTCCATTTCACTGCTAGTTTTTCAGTTTTGCTGCTGGCATTTCAGTTTCGCTGCTGCTTTTTCAGTCACTACGCCCCTTTTTACGTTTTCGCTGCTTTAATGATTCGTTTGCAGTTTTGGCACAGATCTCTCATGTGGGCAGGGCTTTGACTCATTTGCCTGCAGGTATTTGAGTGACAGTTCCGTGCCCCGGGACGAAGCCTTGCTTTCTGTATAAATGGGGGTGAATCCCGCCGGCACTTTATACAGAATTCATACCTTTATACCCCCATTTATACAGAAAGCAACACTTGGGATGAAGCGCTGACGTAACAAACCGAGACTTCGTTTGTCATTGGTCACATGGTTTTCTGCTCAGCCGATACACGCCTCGTCTGCCATGCCCCCTTATACTCGATACGCGCTTCAGAGCTTCATGTGCCCATCACTACAATTGATTAATCGTGGAGTTGATATT
>JBBPDB010008679.1:0-13168 GCA_037974465.1 Brachypetersius altus | reverse complement strand
CCTCTCCCCCCCCCCCGAAGATCTTCTCCACTATGAAATTCATCTTTCAAAGACTTGAAATGCAAATGTATGCATATTTAAGTAGATAACACCTCATTTGCATATCTAAACGTCATCTTGCATGAAACTTTCAATACAAAATATAATAATAATAATAATAATAATAATAATAATAATAATAATACTATAATAGTAATAATTGTACTAATGTCAGATTCCATTCACCTGCAATGTCTCACCTTAACAAAGTAATTCATTTATCAAACATGCAAAAGCCAACTAATCAAATTTCAGTATAGGATATCTGGCGATCTGGTGTTTCTCTGTTGGGATAAGCACCTTGGTTAGCAGTAGCTCAAATAATGTATTTTTGAGTGGCTGAGCGTATGGATTTTTTTTCTCTTTCATTTTGGGGTGAGACAATACTGTTAAAGTTGTAATCAAGGTAGCACAGGTTGGATAAGAATCAGGACAGGGAAATGTGGAAGAAAGTGCTCTTCTTTTGTGGAAATGACCTTTATGGCCTTGTAGGAACAAACAAGCAGTCACTGCCATTAACATGTGCATAATCAATGGACACCAGGTCTGAATGCTTAGCAGTAGTGCTGAGCCTTATATTGTGGTGTATTATAATGTATATAGTACCACTGGAACATAATTCAGCACACATTTTTTTCTTAAATACTCAGTGGCTATTTTTAATCTGCACATCTATGTGTCCTTGTATGCTGTTCCATTTTCAATTATACTTTCTTAATAAACAAAAACAGTTGCTCTCCAGAGACAAATGGTTTGGCGTGCAGTTTCAGATGTTATCTCTGCTACTCCGTGACTGTGTACATCCTCTCGACCCATATGCCAAATACTGAACACAAACAGCCTGGGAAGGGTCAGAGTGAGCAATTACATGGAGATTTCAGTCGCTTTCTATTTTTTTGAGGATGATAAAAACAGCTTTGCGATATGATAACGTGGTGCAATATGGACTAATGTATACATATCTTTTTCCACAGCTGCACTCCAATTCCGATAAGGGTGATGGTTCAGTTCGGTACCTCCTCTCCGGAGAAGGCGCAGGCACCGTCTTCACCATTAATGAGGTGACAGGAGACATCCATGCAACAAAAAGCCTGGACCGTGAGAAGAAAAGCCACTATGTTCTCCACGCCCGCGCTATTGACCGCTTCACCAACCGAGCTGTGGAGCCAGAGTCCGAGTTCATCATCAAAGTTCAGGATGTGAATGACAATGCTCCCACCTTCCCTGATGGCCCGTTCACCGCATCCGTACCGGAGTTGTCTGACATAGGTGAGACAGTGTCTGTGTGGGTTAGGGTCATGGGCCCAGAACCATTACAGTGGGGAGGACAGCATGGTTGGCATATGTATGCACAAGAACATGCCGCCCAACCAGAGTTTTGGAACATAGTCTGGTTTAATGACACCTTTTTGTTCAAAACAGGCTAAGTTTCAAAATATAGGGTCCTCGGGGGTCCAGGACCCTTAAGAATGTAAAAGAATAAAACAAAACATCTTTAAAATGATAATTTCTCACTTGCAGTTGTCACTAACTTCTTTTAAAAGCTAACTATGTTCACTTTTCATTCTATTCATATTTCATATACAGTCAAAATGCAATTAATACAATGAATGTGATTAGTGTTAATCACAATGAAACTATAAACAATGCATTATGGGTAAAAAGAATGTTCCACGGAGATCAAAGAATTCAAATAAAAGATGGCCTGAAGAATCAGTTTCAAATGTGGTACCATGATACACAAGAGTGTGTGTTGATGTTGGGCTTAAGCATATTTTTCATATCCCCATATAAGGTGGGGATAAATAAGCAAGAGAAGCACTGGGTCTGTCCTGCAGGAGATAAATACATAGTTAACATGTGTATTTAGAATATTTTGAGTGCAGAGAGCAGAGGCAGGAGTTGTTCAGGCAAGGTGTCACGAGCGCTGGGGCTAATCCCCCACGCCAGAGAGCTGTCATGGAATGAGCAGGCTTGAAACCAGGGCTCCATGCTTACGTGAGTTTTATTTGCACTAACAAATGAAATGCGGCACATGGGCCAAAACAAAACTGAGATTCAGGAGCAGGGTCAAAGAAGTCAGGAACACGGGACACATCTAACAACAAAACTCAGAAAAGATGCTCAATAAAGACGATGGACAGACAAAGGAAGGACTAACAGAAATTAAAATGATCACAATAATATAAGACAGCTGGAACTTAGGAACACATGACACAAGGACAGAAAACCACATGACCACATGAATACCTGACACAAGCACAAAACCAGAAATATCAAAATAAAAGCCCCAAAAACCCAACAGAAACCCAGAGCAAAACAGAACAACACAAGCACTGAAAAACTGTAAAGCCAAACCAAACCATGACACAAGGCTGTCCCTTCACAAATCTTACATCTGGCATAATTCACTGTTCTGCACAAACCAGATTAAAGGCTTATAGTTTTTAAAAAGTTTTAAAGATGAGAACTCGGTAAATGTGTCCATGAATGCCTACTCATACTTTTAATTGTTGGTTGACCTTAAGGTTGGGTTTTAGCAATAGATGAGGCAGAATTAGGAATGCCCCAAGCCAATCTATCCACTGAGAGAACACATCTGTAGATGTAATAAAATGATGTACTCTTTAAACAAGCTGTTCCTAAGGAAGAATCAAGTGATGAATGGTTAATTCACTTTTATGGATGGAGTGGCACTGCTCTCTACTATTTATAATGATGAGATAGAAGAAAGTCCACCTGCCCACCCACCTCCTCAACCAATGATCCACCACACACACACTATTTTAGAAGAAATCATGAAAATTGATCATTCTTTGTCAAAACTAATGAATTTCCAAATACAGCTCCAGAAAAAAACAGAGACCACTACAATTTATTTTTTTAAATCAGCATCTCTTTGAGGATGACAGCCATTCCATACCTGTGTCTGTTCGTGTTCCTACAATATTTTTGTAAGATAAAACCTGAGAAACTGAACATTTTTTTCAATGGCCTCTTCTGTATATCTCTTGCTGTATATCACTCAGACCTGGCAATTGCCACCAGGTGTTTTGCCCACTGCAACAAGAAAACTGGTGTCAAGAGAAAAACACAATTCCTAGAATACAACATGATTTAGGCTCTATGATCTGAGAGTATCAGTGACACTTTGCAGCAAGTGAAAGGTTGAACAAATTCTGTTTGCCACCAACATAGTCTAGAGAAGAGACTTTTGTCATTTGCCACAAGTTAAAAATGAAGTGTGGGTAGATCCCACAAGAAGACAATATTCCTAAGCATGTGGTAAAGTCAACAGAGAAATGCTCTGAAAACAACAAAGTAACATTCTGCCATGGCCCTCCCACTCACCAGATTTGAGAGCCATAGGGAATTTCAGGATTCAGTTAAAGATGGATGAAGATTGCAGCCTAAAGAATCTAAAAAAAGAACCATTTTTCTTAGTAAGATGTTTAGAGAATCTTTTTAAAAGTTCCAAAAATGTGAAGCTTTAAGTTCTGTGAAGGCTCTTTATGCTTTTAAAAAGCTGATCGCTTTTTATCAAAAAAGGTTCAATGTTTTTTCTGCTCACTCAAAGAACCGTTTTTTTTTAAACTTCATGATTTCAGTGCAGAGCTCTATACACACACTCACACACATACACTCACACAAACACACAAACATTTCCAAAATCAAGTCTTGAGCAATTACAAACGACTGAGCGATAAAAACAATATGCAGTAATGTACCCAACCATACCAACACCAGTTTGAGAATATCTAATGTTCTGTTGCCTGAGGGGAACCCAGAGGAAAGCCTGACACAGGGGGGACTACCTTGGAAGTTTTGGTAAGGGCCCTTGAGTGGAGCCCATATTTTTTAAAATTTTGGTTTTTTTTTTGTTTTCCTGCCTCCTCCTCACCTCCTCTTTTGTTTTGGCCTGATTGACTCTTTTTGGGTGTCCCGGAGTTGCGCCATACGGGGGCCTTAAGAGGCCGCCATTGGACTAGAAGTTGGGGGTATTTCAGTCTGACACTGGGTGTGGTTTCCCCTGGTCAGCTTGTTATACCAAAGACAGCTTTGTATTTGTAGTTTTGCCTCATTATATGCAGGCAGTAACTCTATGGGATACACCTACAATCAGACAGAACTAAGAACATGCAGCCAGTGCATTGTTCAAAGAAGGCTAGTCTGTGGTTTGTACAGCACGTAGTGGAAGTTTTAGTAAGTTAATAAGGAATGTGATCCTGAAGCTAATATTGCTTCTTTGCTTTATTCTGTCTATTGACTGCAGGCAGCTGTAATAAGAGGCTCTTTATTTCAAGAGGTACCAAACCTCACCCACTGTTAAAGAAAGACACTGCTGTAGTGTCTGGCCTGCACTTTTTACAACTGAATACAGCTGGAATTTGAACAATGATGTGGTTGATGGTTTTGCTAGCTTAGTCATGAATATGAAGCCCGATATGACCCCGGCCACAGGTTACTGTACACTGTAAAAATATGGCCAAATTCTAACAGTAATTTACTGTTTTTCCAGAATACGTTAAAATACTGTACAATCTGGAGGGTGGGTAATAAAAAGGCTGACTGCTAACAGCAGACTAGCGTAAAATTTGATGGTATAATGCAGTATTGTTCCATGGTAGAGGACTGAGCCACATGCCACATGCCCTTATAGATATGTAGAGCATCATTCATCTTCTTTTAATAAAACAGCAAACAGATACCAAGTTTGTGACTGTATAATGCCGGCAAATCCAGCTGCCAGTAGCTTACTGTAATTTAACAGGGAAATGTATCTATGCATATATATGACTGATTGCATTTGATTGGTGCAATAGAGTCTGGTAAAATGTCTTCTTTATGATTTGCCAGAAGGGTGGGGTTATACCCAGGGGTATCAACAAAGACCCACTTTGGTGGATTAAAATCATCAATAAATTCTTTTTAAACTTGATAGCTGGACTAAACTACAATGCACTACATACACTACATTCCCCATAAGGCTCCACCATCTTTCCTTTGAAGCTAGGTAGCTGCCTGGAGCTGTCTAATGGACTTTTCATAGCCAACAGTCTATTAACAGGCAGCTTCAGCTCATTCAAAATGCTGCTGCCAGAGTTCAAACCAAAATCAAGAAAAAAGATCCTCACTCCACTTCTCCAGGTTCCAGGTTCTCCAGCTTCTTGCACTGGCTCCCGGTTCAATACATAATTGATTTCAAAGTTTTACTTATCATGTACAAGTCACTCAATAGTTTGGGCTCTAAATACATCTCTGATATGTTTGATATATATAATCCTTGTAGATTTCTGAGGTCTGCAGTAGTAAAAGATGGAGAAATGGAGAAATGTTGTTTAGTGGCGTTTATTTGCTCTTCTACTGCACCTTTAGTTTTCCTTATCAATTTTCTATGTATTCTTATGTTAGGCACTAACCCATTGTAGCCAAGCAAAAACACATACCTGACTGAGTAAACCGACAAAATTGATTTCTGTTTATAATGCTAACTTAAAAACAATGTCCTAATAATTTACGGTGTGTACTTCCGAATAAGTTTTGCTGTGTGATTATGATTAGCCGTATATTGTACTGCCAGTGCAGATCCGTGACGCTCATGTTCTAAGGGTTAAAAACAAAACAATTGAAGCTTCTTTTAAAGGTATTCTTAATTTAAGGGTTCGTCCAAAAACCTTTAGATCCTTTGAACTTATAAAATCTGTTATCATTCACATTTATCATTTAGAAGCATTTTTCCATTGCAAAGGTCTTGAGGAAACCAACCTGGGGTGGTCTCAAGGTGGTCACCAACGCTGGTCCAGGAGATCTACTATCCTGAGAAGTCTAGTTCTAGCCACAATCTCTAACACCTGCTCTGAGTAATGAGGGGATCTTCTTCAGAGGGGGAGGGTAGCAAGTTAAATGCAGGTTGGAGCTAAACTCAGAAAAGTGTTTTGACGCCTGACCATTACACCAACAGGGACTTTAAGGACACTGAATTAAAATGCACAAATATGTAGACTTTAATATTAAGTTGCCCCCACCACTTTGCAGCCATAATATCTTGTGCCCATTCACTTAGTAGAGCATTTATGAGGTCAAGCACTAATGTTGGCAATCTCCATTTCAGATCAAGATCATTTTTGGACGAGGTTGAGGTCAGGGCTCTGTGTGGGCCAGTCAAGTTCTTCTACACTGAACTCATCCAACCATGTCTTTATGGAGCTTGCTTTGTGCACTGGGGCACCATTATGCTGGAATAGAAAAGGTTCTTCCCCATCTGTGTCCACAAAGTTGGATCCATGACATTGACAAAATGTCTTGGTATGCTGAAGCATTAAGGTTGCCCTTCACTGGAAGTGAGAGGCCTAATCCTTCAAAAACAGGTTTGTCCTCATGTAGTGTTGATCTTCTGGAGGAGGGTTGTGACCACTGTCCTAGAATGGTGCCCTGAAAAATATTGCAGGATTTAACACTTATCCTATGATTTTAATTGGATGTTTGATAATCAAAATAGTGGGTGATCGCTACACACTCCAAAATTGAGTTAGGTTAAAAAAATAACGCTGAGTGTTCTCCTCACACACTAATCAAGTGTTTCTCCTAACCAACTGCCTTAGAATCTACACAGTACAGCCAACCGGTTCAGATATGGTTTGTTGAAGAATCAGAGCTATAATTGAAGTAAAAAGCATGTAGCCTAATCCCAGCAAAAGGAATAATAACAGAGTAATTATGACGCATTACTTCTGCTAATAGAGTTCATTATGACAATTCAAATATATTACAGACACATCTGTGACCCCCTGATGTAACATGGTTTACAACTGGCTTTGTGTGTTTTATTTCAAATGAATCAGCTTTGTTGGGTTATAGCAATGATTTGACTCATGGAATATTTGTGCACTTGATACATTCTACATTAAAATATGAACCCACTCTTTTACATACTGCACATCCTGCATATATGTCTATTGTTGCATTTATAATGAACAAAAATGCATTGCACATCATTTGTGTGTGTGTGTGTGTGTGTGTGTGTGTGTGTGTGTGTGTGTGTGTGTGTAGGGGTGTGTGTGTGTGTGTGTTTAAGAAGTATTGTGAGCTAGAAGGGTGGGGTGATATGAGGATGGTGCAGGAGAGAAAAATGGCAAAGAGTGAACTTATATGAGAGATTCAGAGAAAGAGAGAAAGAGTAAGAGAAGGTGGTGGGTGTGAAAGAGAGAGAGAGAGAGAGAGAGAGAGAGAGAGAGAGCTGTGTTGAGTGAGCCGCACATGGCTTTATTAGCTGGGTCATCAGTTTCTGATGGAGCACTGCAGGGTCCACTGCAGCATTCAGGGTCTTTGGCCTGTCTGAGTCTGGCTTGTTTGCAACCACGATTTATGAACGCTATTGGCATGGTTAGGGGAACCTGGCGAGAGGATACACCTCTTAAACAGCCTTAGACAGGGAAGAAGAAGAAAAACAGTTGTTTCAGCAGCATTTTGCGCCAGGCTAGATCAGCTGAAAGTTAAACCACTCTTTCTGTATACCTTACACTTCACATACTTTAAAAAAAAGGGCCTTAAAGAAACACTTGTGCTGACTCAATGATTCATAAATCCTTGGAATCTTTCCCAGTTGTCAGGCTGTGTGCTGCCGTGTGAGCTTAGACAAATAAACACTCAACGACCCCGCCCCGCTTGCGCTATCCCATTGTGGTGAAAATGCCAAGACAAATGTTGTCCAGTCTGAAAGATGAGTAATGTAGTATAGAAAGCTCACAGTCTGGATGAACAGCTCCAATTCCTATCCCCCAAACACATACACACACACACACACACACATTCAACTGTAGTGTGTCAGGGAAGTGCTAATTGCCTGCAGACCTCTTTCCTGCCTATCTAAATCGATTAGCTGAGCTCAGGCCAAAGAGCTGTGAAATTATCATTCTTCACAACCAGTCTGCACACCCTCCAACCCATCACCCCTCCCATCCCAGAGACACACCACATCGGAAGAGTCTGATTTCCACTCTCCTTTGTCTACTCAGGGTATTCTTGCTTATTGAAAGACAATGCATTTCAGTCTAGTTCAGTTGTATTTGTGGCGGTTTTTATACAACAGGCATTCAAAAAGCTGCTCTTACAGGAATGAAACCTCTTAACCCTTAGAACTTAAGAGTGTATTAGTAAAGTCTGATTTCAACACATATAAATGGTAGAAAACAGTCTAGAACCGGTGCTTGCTCTCCTACATGCTCACTGTTTGCTGCACTTTCACTTGGTGTGCCGCCACTCGGTCGCTCCCTGAACCCCCTCCCTCTGCATGTTTTCCCACCCACATGTTTGGAAATGATCCTTATAGTTCTCCAGGGTTTAAAGATCATTTCCTTTTGTTTCTAAGATCCAAAATAAAAGATATTTATTTATTTATTTATTTATTATTATGGGCATTTGAGTGTGACAGCATTTTTAAACCCCAGCAATGGCTATTATCAAAACATGTTTTTTTTAATTAAAATAACTTTGGTGTTACACAACAGAGGAACACCAAACAAATCTCAGCATTACATCTGACACCTCGAGCATCAACACAAACCGGAGGAACTTCCATATAAGGAGTGTTTTGGCCATATGATGACAATATAACGTTTAACAATTAACGGTTCATGCCTTTTTTAAAAGTATCACAGTGCCATGAAAGTTTCCCTAAGAAAGGAATACTGATGTAACCAAGACTCAAAATGAAAATTCACTATCAAAGAATCACTGAGTAATAAAAACTCAAAAGGAACTTTCCACTGAGAGTGCGAGGAAGAAACATTGATAGGAACCATAAGGTAATATTCCGTAAGATCATTAAGAAGAGACGCAAAAGAGAGAAACACTAAAAGGATCCAAAAACTAAAAGAGGAATCCATCCAATTCTGGACCAAGTATACAAGTAGACACATTTATAAGAATGATTAAACAGAGAGGCTGGCACCATACAGACCTAGGCAATAAACCAGTGAGCAATATAATAAACAGCACCAGACAAAGACTGTCTGAAATAGGCGTGGTGGATGACCAGTTAATATATCACAAGTAAAGAATCTCTGAAACAGTACCTTTATAGAAGACAAAAAAATGTCCTCAATTTAGCATCTGAATTAAACCATAATAAATGTAATGTTGATAATGGATTGCTTCTCCAAATTGATCTTGGTCTGTTTATCAACTATTAAAAGGGCAGCTGCTGTTTTATACAGATAAAGCAATAAAACAATATTAACTGTGTATGACAATAATGATAGTGATGGCTATTAAAAACATAATAAGTAGGAAGATAAAGCAACCATGACATTGTTTGTAGTATGGATTATCATGGAGGGCAGCACACAGCAGTTTCAGAGCAATCTTGCTTGCAGGTTATCATCTCTATATAGGGCCCTGCTGGTTAGATTAATGGCTGGAGGCATCGACAGGGCGTTTCTTGACCATGCTGGTCAGCAGAAGCAGCCAGAAGCTTCTCAGCCGTTATTGTGGAATGGACCACTTTTTCTTCCTTTAGTGTCAAGGATTTTTCCTTCAATATGGTGAGCATTACATGTGCTACATCTGCTGTGCCCATTTTCAAGTAACATTCTAGGAAAAGATCAATGGAAAATCAAATTGTTCCAATAACAGACAGTTTTTGTCCAGCGTTCAGCACTAGAGCTTCAGGATTATGCAGTGAAGGCTTATGCACCTTAATTAGCAAACCGCATTGCTAAATTAGCACACACTTGCCGCAAGTTTGTTAAAGAGACTGTGTTAACTGTTTCTGTGTTGCTAACACTTGTTAAGTTGTTAACTGTTTCTGTGTCAGTTCTATGAGCTATTTGGACAAAAGCAGATGTAATATAATTTTGTCCACTAAATGCAAAAAAACAAAGGAACCTCATAACTGGGATGTTAGCATTGTGCTTCCAATATGTGTTAGTTAGCCTTGTAGCTTCAGTGCAAAGCTAACAAAACAAACTTTTGACAACAAACATGCCTTGGATTGACAGAGACACATATAAGCATGTCAGAGAGACATCCAGGCCGGTAAGTTCAGCCAACAAAAGGGCAGAGTGACTGGGGTCATACAGAGCAATTCCAGATGCGCTTTACTCTGGGCATGAGTGCAGTGCAAACATTCTCACAAATGCAAACTTTTTTGCTTGCACAGGAAAGAGCATTACTGTTCAACATTCCCCTCTTTCTTTCCACCTCCCTGTAGGAACGTCAGTATTCCAGATCACTGCCACAGATGCCGATGACCCAACATATGGCAACAGCGCCCGGATTGTATACAGCATCTTGCAAGGGCAGCCCTACTTCACTGTCGACCCCAAAACTGGTGAGCAGAATCAGAGCATGCTCTCTTATACTCACTGTGAAGCAGCCAGTGTTTTAACTCATACTTCAGAAACTTTCCATAGGGATAGAAAGGGATTGTTTTAAGCATCCTAAAAGTTGAAGTTGAAGTATGTGTAACAATGAATAGCTTTAGCCCACTCTGTATTTCGAAAATATGACATTTTCTAATGATAAGCGGCTGGGATAAGGAAAGAACAACTAAGGAAAGAAGGTAATTAAATGTGAATTCTTTTGATATATGATATATTTTGGCATGAACAATTGAATGAAATTGAGATGATATAAATGAAACACTGATTTATGCAATCTATTCTAAAACACAAATAAGCAATCAAACATTACTTTTACCATTACAGTGCAGGTGAAAGAGCGATTTTATGGGTGAGTGAGTGATTGAGCATGCACTGTGCATGCTTACATGCTGAAAGATGAAGAAAGTGTGTGAGAAAAAGGATGAGTTTTCCTTCCTGTGAGGGAGAAATGGTTTGAATGGTCAAGGTGTTCCACATGAATGAAGAAGGAATGTGTGGCTATTTCTTCTCTAGAGACAAAGAAGTACAGCATCGATTTCTTAGCATATTACTGAGAAATGTGTGTTTAGTTTTATCAGTATGAAACTTTAATAATTCTCAGTAGTGCTATGAGAGATATGTCCAGGGATTAAAGTTTCTGCAGGTTAAAATGAAGGACCCAGTCACTGGTTGCAATCTTGACTTTGCTGATGGCTTGCTCTAATGTTCAAGATTAAGTTTAGCTAAGTTAGTAAAATGTAGGTGTTCCTTTGTCTACATTTGTTGCAGACAAAGGATGGTGACCTTCCTCAGGGGGTCTACCTTGACTGGCAGACACTGCTGAAAGAGGGGCAGACACCCATCCCCATATATTATTAAATGCTTGCATTGTACATTTCTGGTGGCATTGCCATCTGTTGGATGGCATGGGTTCCTACTAATTGATGGTGAAACAAACAGTCCTCTTTGGAAGTGTATTGCAAACTCAAATAATGGACCATTCACACATCTACAGAGTGAAATCTATGACATAACTGTCAGGGTTTTGCCAGTTGCATTCTGATTGGCAGTGCCGCACATCTGCAGGATGGTACCTCATCATTTAAAGTTCTTACTTAAGTTTCATCAACAGGCTAAGGGAAATGCTTTATATTTCATCCATGGTCAACCTTCTGTTAACTGCTACCAGGTTTCTTGTGTCGATAATAGAGTATCAGGTGAAGCATGTGACGGACATCAACATTATTAGCTTTATATTTTCTGTGGGACAGAGCAACATCCATTCTACTCTGATCAAATGTCAGTGCTAAACAGCCTGTAGGTACTTCTGCTCCTGCAGAAATGCTTAACACAGTTCAGCTGAGCTTAACAAGCAAAAAACTGCCAAGAAAATTGTTATTTATATAGCTTATGGCCACTAAAACATGAACACAAAATCAGCTTATTGGATTGACAGTTGACAAAGTGCATGCCAAGGTGCATTGTCATTCCCTTTATGTGACAGAGGAGGCTGCCATCCAGTTCCAGTCGATCTGTCATGTGATGCTTTCTGTAGGACTGCTTAAGGGCTAGCTGAATTTTCATGATACACATTATGGTTGGTTGAATGGCTTCTTGGCCACATTTATGCTGTTCATTTTTTAAAAAAAATATATATGCTCCTAAGACCCAGCCCTTTCATTTATATCCTTTATAGTGGACATCTTGTTCACCTGTATCTTCCTTAGCTCTATATTCTGTACCGGACATCCTGGGCTTTCCAGTGATGTGTAACATGATGGGTTTGCATGCAATGGCAAGACATACACGAGGTGCACCAAATGTAAGATGTTCCTCTGCATAACCAAAAAGTAAACATGCTTCCAGGACCATCACAGCTAAAATAGCCAGATGATGTTTTATGACTTATAATTCCGTGTTGAACTAAAATACATGTTTTGTTGCCCTTACAAGCCACAAACAACAGAAGAGTAATACAGAGTTTTTGAATATCACTTTTTTTCATTTTCTAAATTCAGTTCTATTTTCACACAGAAATCGTTTTGATATCCTCTACAGTGGACATGCTGGGAAATTGAAATTAAAAATATATTTACAAAAATGTTTAATTGTAAGGTGTTTTTTAGGCCCCAGTAGATCACACAAAAAAATAAATTGTAAGACACTTTTTTTCCCAGTTCTCAGGAGGATGAATATACAATGGGCCAATATTTTTTTTCATATTATACATCTTCCACTCACTAACACTGCGACCTGTTCATGTCATTTGCCCCAAAGTCTGCCACATGAGCACGTTTAGAAGAATATTATTGATGAGAACTGTGGCGCGTGCCAGCAATAAGGGGATGATCAGCTCCTCTCCTTTTTTCCCGAAAAAGCCATCAGCAAATGAGTCAGCGGACTATAGCAGGCCGCAAGACCACAACATAAGAGAGTCCATAAAGCATCCTTCTGTCTCCCAGGTTATTGTGCCACCTCTGCGGACTGTAATTGATGGGCTCTCTTATTGTAGAGGGGCTTTCATATGTGCTGTTTGGTGCTTTTGAAGGAATAAGAAGAGCCTCAGAGTGGTCCCCTCCCCACCACTGGTGGAACGTGCCTTTTGTTGCCATGTCTTTGAAAGCAAAGCTTCCCAATAAATGTTCATGTGGCCTTTGAGTGCATAAAGTGGACGGTGTATGTGTGTGTGTGTGTGTGTGTGTGTGTGTGTGTGTGTAGGTGTGTGTGTGTGTGTGTGTGTGTGTGTGTGTGTGTGTGTGTGTGTGTGT
>JBBPDB010008670.1:0-13169 GCA_037974465.1 Brachypetersius altus | reverse complement strand
GCCATAATGTGCAGTAGAACCGTAGTGGAACAGGATCACTAACTGTGGACAAACCCGACCGTCACAACTGATGATCCCAAACACATTAAGAAGGAGAGAAACTCCACTAATGAACTCTTGATGAGGAGCACCTGTTAATTAATTACCATTCCAGGTTGATTCCTCATGAATCTGAGTGAAAAAGTGCTGAGAGTGTGCAAAGTTGCCATCAGAAAAAATTGGTGATGTTTTCAATATTAATCTACAATGTGGCCAATAATAAAAACAAGAAAATTGGTGAATGAGAAGGTGCGTCCAAGCTCTATATATAACACGGATCAGAGGTAGAGGTTTCATCCAATGCATATACTGTTTGCTGAAACCACGCACTAACACAGAAAATGTACAGATCATCCGCATTTTGTTTTGCTTTTGTGACGTCCAGACCTCGTCCATCATGCCCCTCGTCCTAGTAGTGAGTTGCTGAGCACTGCACCCAAACATAAACAACCCAGCACAAGGACAAAGCTGTAAGGCGGATGAAGCCCCAACTTCACAGATATTTTTTGTGCCAATATATACATTTTCATACATTTAAGTGCTAAATTATCTTACATATTATAAGAAACATCTAATTTACTAATTTTGTAACATAAATTAATGTAAATTCAGGTACATTTCCATATAAAAAAAATAACTATTATAAAATAATAGTTATATCTCTTGGGATGGTGAAATGTGACTGTACTCAGAGGCGGGAAGTTTGAAAGTAGCCAATCTGAAAACGCTATTTTTTTCTTCTTGCTGCTGACTGGATGGTGAATTTCCCCCATGGAGCATCTCAAGTGTTCTAGTGTTTTTCGTTTTGTTCTCCTTAAAACCCTGTATTTTTATTACTGTAAATTAAATTAATTTATTACTGTATTTGGAGGGGTCACATTGAATAATTTGTAAATAATTTATTTGTATTGCACTGCTGCACATAAGTATTTGAACCCCTGAGAAAATCAGTGTTAATATTTGGTACAGAAGATTGTTTGCAATTATAGAGGTCAAATGTTTCTTGTAGTTCTTGACCAGGTTTGCACACACTACAACAGGGATTTTGGCCCTTTCCTCTACACAGATCTCCTCTAGATCCGTCAGGTTCCAGGGCTAGCGCGGAGTTTCAGGTTTGGATTTAGGTCTGGAGACTGGCTAGGCCACTCCAGAACCTTGATATGACTGAGGGAGGGAGGTTGTTGCTCCAAATCTCACAATGCATGGCCCCATTCATCCTCTCCTTAATACAGTGCAGTCATCCTTCCCCTTCACAGAAAAGCCCCCTCAAAGCATGTTATTTTCACCCTCATGTTTCACAGTAGGGATGGTGTTCTTTGGATGCAACTCCTACTTTTTCCTCCAAACCCTGCGAGTGAATTTTAGACCAAAAAGTTCTATTTTGGTCTCATCTGACCACATTAATTTCTCCCATGCCTCCTCTGGATCATCCAGATGGCCATTTGTCAAACTTCAGATGGGCCTGGACATGACTTGAACAGAACCTTCCGTGCAATGTGTGATTTGAAATCATGAAGGCATAGTGTTCTACCGACAGTGACCTTGTGGTCCCAGCTCTCTTCATGTCATTGACCAGCTCCTCCCATGTAGTTCTGGGACCTTTCTTATCATCAGTGATACCCCACGAAGTGAGACCTTGCATGGAGCCCCAGTCCGAGGGAGACTGACGGTCGTCTTTAGCCTCTTCCATTTTCTGAGAATTGTTCCAACAGTTAATCATCAGGCTGCTTGGCAATTGCCCCGTAGCCCTTTCTAGCCTTGTGCAGGTCCACAGTTTTGTCTCTGGTGTCTTTGGACAGCTCTTTGGTCTTGCCCATGGTAGTAGTTGGAGTCTGACTGACTGTGGGGTGGACAGGTGTCTTTAAAGAGCTCAGACAGGTGCTACTAATTAGGATTACTAAGTGGAGTAGAGGTGGACTTCTTAAAGGCATGTCTTTGAGAACCAGAATGCTTGCTGTTTGCCAGGTGTTCAAATATTTATGTGCAATCATACAATGTGATTTCCTGATATCTTTTTTTTACATTGGGAAATGCACCTAGAATGTGAATTTCAGACCCCTCCATGATT
This sequence comes from Brachypetersius altus, assembly GCA_037974465.1. Classification (NCBI taxonomy): domain Eukaryota; kingdom Metazoa; phylum Chordata; class Actinopteri; order Characiformes; family Alestidae; genus Brachypetersius; species Brachypetersius altus. Next base: position 11,062 of record JBBPDB010008670.1, on the reverse strand, counting down.
TCTAAGTGGGAGAATACTTATGTTCCTCACTGTATGTGGAGAATGTAATGTGCAAATTGGATATCTTGATAAAGTACTGCAGAGTTAGCACTGATAACATGCTTTCATGTTTAAATTAATATATTAAATAGGATATAAAACAGGGATGACTTTGTGGTGGGCTTATAAGATATAAGGACAGATATAGTCTGATGGATGTGCACTGAGATTTTTCAAGTTTATATAGATATAGATTTAGGTTATTGATCTGACTAAGGTTTGCTACTAATTAGATCTCAGTTAGAGCTATTGGCAGTGGAAGTATGGGATGTATACTTGGTGGCTCAAATCTCTCTTTGGTAGATGGTCTCTTGTGTCACTGACTATACACCTGCATCATCTATACAATCTAAGAAGCCATCTGGTTGCTTTTACTATATGAGCTATTGCTTTAGTGACTGGAACACTAGTCATATGGTTGGCTCAAGCAGCTTTTCTCTTCTCATATAGAACAGGGCTGCCCATGTGGTGGCTTTATAGGGTTTGAGGAGAGACATAATCTGTCTTGATGGATGTTCATTGATATTTATAAAGTTTATAGATAAAGTCCCTCAACGTCTTACTTGGGGCATGTTTAGCCTTGGTCTGGTTTACTTGGGAGACAGCTGCTTCTGTATGACATCATGTACTAGCTGTAGGCAAGGTTTGCAGACAACAGCTTTCAGCGGAATACAGTGAAAAACGTGCTATATATAGCTCCGGAATAAAATAAGAGACCACTGCACAAATGTTTCGTGGGTTTTATCTTTTATAGGTGCAAGTGTGGAACCGAACAGCTTTGGCTTCGTTTTTAAGAACTGCTGACAATATTTCTCCTAATTTCCAAATAAAACTATTGTTCTTTAAAGCATAATTTTAAAGGAAATGACAAAACATCAAAATAAGAGAAATGGTGGTGTTTACACAACAACAAATCTCTTGTTCGCTCTTAAGCAAAATGGCAATAAAATTACCTTCTAGTAGTGTTTTACCATCCAATTGGTCACATTGAGAGAGGAGAGTTTTGATTACAGCAGTGTTTTATACTTTTCCTCTTAAAATACGATGTGAATCAGGTGATCTCGAATCAGTAAAGCGGTTTGTGTGGTTGTGGTTGTGTAGGAATTTAACAGACACTGGATTGGTTGTCACTCATAGAGATGCTGATTTAAAAATTAACTGCAGTGCTCTAGAGCTGTATATTATATGGTTCCTCAGAAAAGTTCCATTGAAATTGAATGGGCCATTTTAATTTTGGAGGAAATGACTGCTGAAATAGTCAACTGGTTTTTGGCTTTTGATTCACATCTTTCATTTCATTACACAAGTGTTCACATATATTCATTGTAATTTGTATCTGACAGAAGCACTCTTTGTACAGAGTTGCATGGACTCAGTTTTCAAGGACTGCTTGGAGAAAGCAATGAGCTGAGAATAATTCTGCTGAAAAATATTGCCACTGGCAACCAGTTTTGTGGTGCAGTTTTCATATATAAGTATGGGCGCACAAGGCTCATCAATGCATGAGGGAGAGAAGACTAGTCCATCTGGTCTGGCTGTACAGATTTGTGTAGCTACAAATGACCGAAAATGCTGTTAATCCTGATTATGGCAGAAAGATGTTAGAAGACACAGTATATGAGGCTGTATGCTGTGTATGAGGCTGCGTAGCCACAGACCGGTCAGAGTGCCCATCCTGACCCCTGTCCACCGCCAGAATCGCCTACAATGGACACGTAAGCATAAGAAGTGGAGCAGTGGAAGAAGGTGGCCTGATCTTATAATCATTACTTTTACATCATGTGGGTGGAAGGCTGGAGCACTTTCCTGGCATGAGATGGTACAAATGCCACTAATACAAATACCATTGAGTTAAAGAAACACTCTGTAAGTTTGCTATATGGCTTTCTGTAAGATTTTATTTCTTAATTAATTCCTACCTTTGAGCAAATCACATCAACTGTGTGTGGTGCATGTTGTTTAAACTTAGCAATAATGTACAGAGAGTGTGCCATGTCATATTGAACAAAGTGAGGTTTGAAAACACATTTGAGTTGATTTGACCTCTAACTTCTCTTTTTAAGGTCCTGCGTTTCTGTTGCTGCTCAGTATTAATCAGTATGAAGAATGCATTGCCCTTAGATTGTTAGGATAAAAAAGCTTGGAATCTTTCAGGAACTACAAGAATTAATATGAAGATTCACTGTATTCTGTTCTAAGCTCCCTCAGACTGTAACAAAATCAACACTTCTAGATTTAACTGCAGCCTAGACTGGGTGGAAGTAGATTTTAGATTCTTAAGTGGAGTCCTAAGTGAATGCTGGAGAATGAGTGAGGGATTTTCAACATTTTGTCAAATGTATTACTCATTATTTATACTATTTGTTATAGTATTTACCTATTTGTTATAGGTCTCTATTGATGGTTTTGTTAGTTGTTATATATTATTAATGTTATACATTAATATTATTATGGTGTTATTATTATTACTATTATACACTGGTTTTATACAGCTCTTGGTCTAGTGTTGCTGGTTAACACTCATTACTTTTTCTTTCTGTTTTAGGATGGTTCCGAGGGTTCTCCACCAAGAAACCCACTGTCAAGGTAAACAGAATCATTTTGCATGTCCTAATCTGAATGAATTTGCTCTCTTGTGCGACTCTCGAGGGTTAATCATTCAGATGATATGATAATTCAATTCAAGTCTTCATAACTGCAACATTTTAGACTGAATTGTGGTCATATGAACAAAAGCAAGGTTTGTTGCATCTCTCAGGTGCATATTTTATTTTACTGTTCACCATTTATAAACAACAGAGTCTTAAGAAAATGAAGGTATTTAAGGCTATTTTGCACATTTCATTTATCACCACACTCTGGCTCCTCTGAGACTGACAACCTCAAATAGTCTCACTCGGTCTGACACATTTATTCATGGCACCAGATTAAAAAGAAAAGCGTTAAATACGCTTTCCCTGTAATAGGTGTCTTGTTTACCAGAAGGCTGTCGAAAGCAGCTGGCACACAAACTGATTCTTGTTTCTCATTTGCACAAAGCGTTTATAAATTGGTGCATTTTATTTAAAGCCATTAAACACATTTAGCTGCAAAATGTTCTTTTGCATATTGCATTTCAGTTATGGATTTCAGGTGGATGCAAAATAACCTCAAAATTGCCTCAAACGTCTACTGTGGAGTACTTGAGTACCGAGTACTGCAGCGTTCGCCATTGTACACAGACGTGTTTCAAGTAGCCACAATAATAAGCTTGCTTTGGTCTCTTGAAAAAGAAAAGGCAGTAAGAAGCTTAAAAGCAGCCTGGCCTCTGTTCAGATGACTCCATTGTGAGCTGCTGTGTTATGTGTCACTGTTAGGACGATAATGCAGCTGCCGTTGAAAAGACTGTGATAAAGCGTGAAAGTGGCTTTGTTTCAAGACGCCGTTTAACCTCACATGCTCATCACTGAAAATGCTGGCATTACAGGCGTGCATTCTCCATAGTCTGCTAGGAGTGTTAGAGTAGATTATGAAACACAACGAAGCATTTCGTGTGACTTGCATCATGGAGGGTGCCAATTTCATATGTTTTCTATGAACTGTGGCATCTAATGCAGATATTTGGACACCAAATGTGACATCCAGCTCCCTTCACACCAACACAATCACAGCTCCAGCTATCAGTTCTAGTGCCGATGCTAGGTTCTAGATAACTGTCATTATTTTTTCAAATTTTGTTTTAAATATTGTGAGAATTTGGAAGCTGAGTGGCTGTTACAACCCTGTTGCAACCCATTATCCTAACTGATCTTAATTACATAGTACTCATTATGTACTAATTACCACTATACCAACTGGTCTCAATTTCGTAGTACTCTTGTGCTATACTAACCAGTCTCAATTATATAGTGCCCATTTTGAAAAAAAAGTAGCTCTATGCTAACTGTTCTCAATTATTTAGCACCCATTCATTTTTTTTTATACTGTATTGTTTCAAAATAAATATATTTACTTCAGCCATTATTATACTTTTTTTTATCAAATCAAATCACTTTTATTGTCACATTACACACACGGGTACCATGCATGCATGTGAAATGCTTCTGTGCAAAGCTTCACAGAGCAGGAACGGTATGATAACAGACATGCAGTATATATTAGGGTGAAAGAGAATAAGAATTAGGCTTGTCACGATACTGAAATTTCAAACTCGATACAGTACTAAGGATGGTGCGCAATACATGATACTATTTTCAATACTACAGGGGATAAATAAACAAAGCAGGACTGACACACCGTTTCTGTGGGGAGGAGAGTTTCGCCACTGGCCAAGTTCAATAGGTCTGGGGGAGCTGAGGTTCTGTGTAAAATTTCGCAGCTCAAGGTTGTTCCCCGGCTGAGCTACAGGGCAAAATGCTCCATGACAGACAGCTCGGGACTCATTTAAAGGTGCATGCCACTTTTTTTTCCTCTGAAAAGAGCGTCAAAAAAAGTGTCATGCACCTTTAAATGAGCCCCGAGCCGGCTGTCATGTAAACATTGGGTCCTCCTGGTAGCTTGGGGGGCGTGGGTTGGGGGCAGCCGTGTCTGCTGAAAATTGTTCTAGTGTAATTTATATCGAACTCGGTTCGTAGTCAAATTGAAATGTCTCAATTAACTGTTTGCAAAGTTCTGACATGACTCAACTTTGTTATTGTTTGTTGAGACAATTCAGTTCAGTTAAATTCAATTCACTTGCCCAAATCGAGGGACACACAGAGCATTACTCAAAAATAGTGCTCTGTGATGTTTATTTTTTCTCAGATTAGAGATGTGTTGATTATAAAATGAAACAGGCAATGCCAGTGTTTTACAGACGATTCTAAATCTGTTCTACATATTTTTGACAATAACTGATAGTTATTTGTACCTTAGTACCATCACATTATATTTGCCCAACAGAGGTGGTCAGGCCATAAGTTGCAAAATAACTTCCCAAAATAACTTTTGGATAAGATCAATTGTAGTGTCTGTTATTATATCTGATACATCCTCTCTATGAGGACTACATATTAAATTGTTTTTTAGAACAAGGAGATGGACAAGAGTCTGCCCCACGCATTGACTTGGTATTGCAGTATTTCCAGGATCGGTGATCTTTAATCTGTTTGAAGGAGAAGCATCAATGATTTGGGCAGCTGGTGGTTTGGTGGTTAAGGAGTTGCTCCTGCGATCAGAAGATTGTGGGTTTGAATCCCAGGACTGCCAGAGGCACCACTGAGGTCCCCTTGAGTAAGGGATCACACACCACTCCCTGGGTGCTGTGTTCCTGGCTGCCTGCTGATTCACCTGGTGAAGGGGTTAAAAACTTTACACAGAATTTTACACTGTTCACACTGTGTGTCATGATGTGTTCATGCTTGACCAAAATGGCCATCTTAATGTTTATCTACTGTAACATTCAAGAGTGCTCATACAAATATTGTTAGCATCAAGTTTTCGCAAAGAGATTTTACAGCTTGACTCAGTATATGTGATGGAATAGATGCCATGTCTTACCAAATCAGAGATGTACAGAAAGAACAAGTATCCAGGCATTGACATTTTCAAACAGTTTTCCTTTATGTGAGCAGAGTTCACCCTACAAAGGATTGCCGGGACAGCTTTCCTCATCCCCTGACCTTTAAAATTTCATACTCCAATAATGTATGAGGATCCTTCCTCTGAATCGCTCGGAGTAGCATGCAGCTTTGCCTCACGAGACCTTGAGGCAAAATGTTCCAAAAAACTACCAAAAAAATTACATTCTGAGGTGAAATAGTGACATTTTTCATAAGAATGCTTTTCAGCTGGGGGCTTTACTTAACAACAGCTATTGAAGTAATATTGCCAGGAAATGTTACAAGTAAATGAATGAAAAATGCATATTTAACCATGTTATGTTTGAATTTGTGTGAGTACCACGTACCAGGGGTACCAGGTACACATGTAATATGTCCTGAGATATTATTTATACTGATGATAAAACAGATTTCTTTCCACATTTACAATAAAAAAGTAGGATTAATCAGTGTAAAGACGAATATTAATGTAACTGCATGCATGTCATACTTGCATTAAGGTTTGTTTCAAGAAACAAATATTATCAACCTACTAGTGCTGCAATACTATTGCTCAGCTTATTGTTTGTTACCTTTCTAATATGTAAAGTGACCATTTGTCAAATATGAACAGACCACAGCAATGTGAACAGCATGAAATTCTTCCTCTCTCTATATTTAACCCATTCACCAAGTGAAGCAGCGGGCAGCGAGGAACAGAACCGCTAGCAGTCCTGGGATTCAGACCTACGACCTTCTGATCACAAGACAAACTCCCCTAATCACTAGGCCACCAACTGCCCCTATTAGACAGATTTCTTAATGTTAGTACATTGCTAAGAACATGTGAGCTCTAGCATTAGCTGTACCTTCTAGCATCATCTCTAGTATTGGTTCAATTTCATGCAAACCTCGTTGAACAAACCAGCTTAATACACAATGGCTTAAAACTTGCTATCAATTGTGCACCTCTGACTGCAGCTGAATTTCACTTCATGCTTTTAGCGTCAGTGTTACCCCTTGAAAGCCCAGTGTGCAGAGCCTGTTTGTGATACCTCCGCAGCAGGATTTTGCCTTTGGACGCGGTTCTGTGCGGTATGTGGGCAGCTCTGTTCCCAGCTGGATACAGGTGTGCTGCTCTGCACGCCGCTTTACACATTCCTCTAGGTGGGAGCTCTGGGCCATGTTGTGGTGTTCTCCGCACGCGTGTGGTCAGTGCCATGTGGCAGGACTTCAAAGCACCATGCTGGAGGTGCCCGCCATCCCCCACAATGTGCGGAGTAGCCGCTACCTATGCCAGCGAATGCAAATCTGCTCTAGAGGTGACACAGTGCTGGCACTAGGCCTGTAATTAGCAAGCCAAGCCCCCCCACGGAGTGAGCGAGAAGGCCGTAGCCACAGTTTGAGCGAGGTGGATTGCTTGTGATTTACCTGTGTGTAGAAGGGTGTAGAATTATTAGACACTAAGCCTTCAGAAGAGGAGTTTTTTAAAATTTCTGCCAATTGCTGTGTGAGTTTTTTGGGCTAAAATCTAATGGCCTGTTCTTTTTTAATGTAAATGTAAATGATTGTTGTGTTCACTCTGGTTGTGGCATCTGACTATATGGACAAAAGTATTTGGACATCTCTTAATAATTGAATTATTAAGGTACTTCCAGTGGAAGACAATGTTAATGCTTCAGCAGACCAAGACATTTTGGACAACACCCTGCTTACAACTTTGTGGACACAGTTTGGGGAAGAACCTTTTCTGTTCCAGCATGACTGTGTCCCAGTGCACAAAACGAGCTTCGTAAAGAAATGGCTGGATGAGTTCAGTGTGGAAGAACTTGACTGGCCCACGTTGTCCTCAACCCAATCCAGCACCAAGCTGTGGTTGCTATGGTTACAGTGCCATAGTAGCAATGAATGGATAAGGGAGGACAGTAAATACTCTTTAAAGACCATTTATGAAGGCATGTAACCGTGTCAGTAATGCTCAATAGATGCACAAAATGTGAAGATTTGTTACACAGCATTGCTTGTCAAGCAATCTACGTTTTGTGTGTTGTGCTCTTGAGTGTCCTGCACTCCATCCATCCGAGTTCTCCGTCCAACTCTGAATGTAAAGATTTTGAGTAACCATTAACTTGCAGTGTTGGTCAATAGCTAGAGGCGTGAGAACGTTTGTTGCTGAATGTTCCAAAACACACTGGTGTGGCAATACGCTTTAATGATCATTCGTGTGACGTTTCAAGCTCAAGGATTAAGGACAGATCCATTGTATGTGCTTTGTGTTTTCCTCGTATAACCAAACCTACAACACTATTTCATAGCATTTAAAACAAAATCAGTAAGCAAAGTAATAAATAAGAGGCTGAGCCATTGTTGTAATTTCCTGTGATATCCCAGGCCCAATAGAATCCTTTGGATTTTCTGCTCACTAGATCACGGTGGATACAGATCAGCAGTCAGCGTCATTCTTTCTACATCCTTTTTTTTTTCCAGGGACATCGCTTGGCAGCCAGTCAAAAGATTAAACACACCATCCCTCAAATCCAGCCATGGATTTCCAGCCATGTTTTTTTTTCACAAGTCACTTGATGATAGTGTAATACAGTATATCACAGTCAAAAATATGAAAATATGTTTAGCCAGTCGCAAGTCTTTAAGGTCTTAAGAAAATGTTACAGCTTGGCAGCTATAGAGTGTTCGTGCTAAATTCTTCAATGCAAGTATATCACATTTCATTTTACATTTCAGGGAAATGACGAATGCAAATAGATCATATTTGGTAACATGGGTGATTAGAGTGTGGGCAGCCTCAGGGTGAGTTATTCTAATGACAGGGCAAGTCAGTAAGGGGAGTGATGCACGTTTCTCCTGCACCATCACCATGATTGATTACCCGAGTCCTACCTGTGAGCCGTGGCGTCAGGAGAATACAAATGAGGATGAAGCCACATTTTTTCACACAATGATCTTCCGTCATTGAATATGTATGGGAAGCCTATAGAGGTTGTTTGCAAACATCACAGTGAGAAAAATACAGTACACAGATGAAAAAAAATCAATGTGCTACAATTATGTTCTGCATTTGCATTTATTTGAAAAAAAAACAAAACCAAACCAAAACAAATATCTCCAAAGTCCTGCTGTTTTCACATTTAAGTCCTACTGGTTTCACATTTAAGTCCTGCTGTTTTCACAGACACTGTGGGTGAGGGACAGACAAGAACATATCTTTATTCAGTTACACTTTTTAATTTCCAGAGAGCCTTTCTGTGTCATCTACAACATAAACATAAATCATACATTAGATGGATGGCAGGATTGGGACGCCTGACCCTTCCACCAATAGGGAATTAAATGACACTGCATTCAAATCCATAGACTTCAATATGGAGTTGGTCCCCCTTTGCAGCTATAACAGCTTCCACTCCAGGTTTCTTCCTCCAACTTTAGGGATTTTTTTACTTACTAACTGGTGGCTTGGACCTGAATTCTGTAAAAGTGGGTGTGAAGATCGTTTGTAAAAAAAAATTCTGTATGAATAAAAAGGACCTTTATGCTTCAGATTAGTATTTCTAACTAATAGGTAAAGAAATCTGTTGCAGACAGATTATCATTATTAATTTTATTAAACAAACTCATTCTTCTTGAGGTAGACTGGAAGTAGCTGGTTGAGGTACAGTACTTGTAATTACTCCCGAAGTTTTATAGCTTTCCAGTTCAAGCTGTCACTCCTAACTGTAAAGTCACGGGTTATGAAGGGATTAGCATGTTTCCTTGGAGCTTGTGCATGATGAAATGTTAATGGATGCTAAAATTCTAATGGATTAAGAAACTAACAAAAAAAATCTTTCCATGCCTGTTAAGCTCAGAAGCTCAGAACACTGATTGGTACTCCTTCTGTTAAATTATCTTAAAAAACAAAACAAAACTAAATGTCACCATCCTACTGTTCTCCAGGCAACATGACAAGAAATGACTTGTTAGGCCGCCAACAAAATAAGCAGCTCTAAGATTAGCATGGATGCTATACAATAAGGTAAACAATAGGAGTCCTCTTGATTGACAAGTGAGCAATACAGACTGTTGGCGGCCTGAACAATGTGTCTGTATGGAGTAGAGAGAGTTGGGCTGGTTACTGAAATGACTGGCAAAAGGACATATGATGGGTTCTTTCCCCAAGCGTTTAGTCCAAGGCATAATCATTTTTCATAATTATACCCTTTTTCACTTGCACATGTCGCAATTAAGCCTCTTTTTGCTCCATTTTTTTTACCATACCAGTAAAGAATAGAAAATAATGAGCCTGTTTTTTAATATGTATGGCCTCATCTTTGTGTTCATAATGATTGGACTTATCTCACAGAGTTTTGGCCACCTGCGTCGTCGTTGCTTTGATGGCCCATAATCAAATGCATTTTAGGCCCTACAGATATCACAAGCTTGTTTATTAGTTTGAATCTCCATTCTTTAGCAGTTTTTTGTACCAACTGTGTACACTTTTACAAACCAACATTGGGATTTGTGAGAGCACTATATTTTGGCAGGCAGTAGTAGGTAGATGTACAGAAATTAAGTGGACAGATGAGCACCAACGAGTCAGAGACTCTGGATATATCAATGATAGAATATCTGCCAGAGACTTTATCAAAGAGATGGTTCTCTTGTGAAAATTTGCATTAGATAAAGCGTAATGCTCTACATGGCATGCAGTTCAATAAAAATAAATCAATCGCTTTGTTGGTAAAGAAATAGTTTGGCAAAAACACAAAATTTACACAAACATTGGCCCAGATGAGGCCATCTGTGCCAACACTAAGTTAATATTCACTCAGAGCTTTCTCATAAATACAAAGAGACCATTTTTGTCCTGGTTTTATCTGTGATGTTTTTGCAGTACTGGTGAGGATATCAATTTTGGGTTTATAGAACTGTCCCCACTTATAGAAAGAGAATGCCGGTCTTATATGACTTGTAATAACATCCTAAGTCTGTTGCCAGTATGCGCTCCAAGTAGATGGACTGTAAGGACTTCGGTACTGTTACAGGGATTACAAATGTTTAGAATTAGATCTGAATACAAAGAAAGCCAAATGTAGCTACATATCCAATAAAGACCACCTTGTTTTATCTGTGATATCAACTATGTTTTTGCAGTACCAGTGAAGATATAAGTTATGAGTTCATAGAGCTGTCTCCACTCAAAATAGAAGATACTGGTCTTAGATGGTTGGAAATAACATCTCAAGGCTCTTATTAAGGTTACTTCTAAGTAGAGCTGCACAATTAATCGAATTTTAATCACGATCACGATTTTGGCTGAGAGAGTGTGAGGGTGCGTGCCTGCGACAGTGTGTGTGTGTGTGAGAGAGAGAGAGAGTATGCGTGCGTGTGTGTGTGTGTGTGAGAGAGTGTGTGCTCGCGTGTGAGCGGGTGTGCGTGCGTGTGTGAGAGAGTGTGTGCGCGTGTGTTGT
>JBBPDB010008661.1:0-13170 GCA_037974465.1 Brachypetersius altus | reverse complement strand
AAACACAACAGTCCATCATTCCCTTATTACAGAACAGAGTCTGGTTTCTTTAACTCTGTTTCTGTTTACTGCAGAATGTGTTTCTTCATCGGTTTGTTGGTTTTCAGTATTAATCTATAATGTAGAAAATAAGAAAAACAAAGGAAAACACTGATTGAGAAGGTGTGTCCAAACTTTTGACATTTTACTTAACAGTTGATTTTTGTGACTGTTGGTAAACTCCTAAAACGAACAGGTCTCCAGTCACGGTGTTTCCCTGATGGCTAGGTAAACATTTGGGAGTGTAAAGTGTGTTTGTGTGTGTTTTGTCTTTAACAGGGGAGAAAGTTGGTTTTGGGAAAGTGTGTTTATGGTGCAACGAGAAAGGCAAGTCGTTCTACTCCACCGAGGCGGTTCAGGCCCATATGATCGACAAGAGCCACTGCAAACTGTACACGGACGGCGACGCAGCCCTGGAGCTCGCAGATTTCTACGACTTCAGGTGCTCACAGACGTTAAACACCTAAAAACCTGCGACTGTGGTGTTAAAGAACCATCGCTGGAACCCTTAATGGGGAATTTCACTGATTTTTAGGGAAAGAATCTGCGGAATTGTGTAATGAAACGGAGTCTTTCAGGGTGGTTTAATCCTCTTGGTTCTAGAAAAATGTAACAGAATTGTTCACAGTGGTGGTGAATGGAGCCAAATATATTTGAATAGTTAATTGCCTCTGAAAGCTCCCTTTTAGAAAGTTATTACAGTAAGCCCCTGTTATTCGCAGGGGTTACGTTAGACGAGCACCCGCGTATAATGAAAAATCGCGTCGTTGTGTTTTGGTCAAAAAATGCCTTAAAATGCCTATTTTAATAGTGTAAACCCTAAATATGCCCCCAGGTGTGCTCCCAGAACACTTTGAGAGAGAAAGAGAAAGAGAGAGAGACCGAGACCTATAGTCCGTATTTGTTTTATTATAGCCGATTTGCTATGTTTGACCATAATCACCATTCCTAATAAACAGCCTGGTGGGTTTGGATAGTAAATAAAATGGCTAAATATTATGATTCTTGGTTCCTTTCACCACCGCTGTAAAGAAATCGGTCGATAAGTTTTTGTAGTTCACGTTAAACTTGCACTGACTAGATTGCATTTTGACCACTGAATTATATTGATTTTTTTTTTTCCAGAAATGTTGAAAAATTGGTGGAATTCCCCTTTAATATGTTTCACACTACAGTAGTGGCCAGATAATGAAGGCCATCTGCATATTTTGCAACACTGCAGTATGTTTTTAAAAATTTACAGAGTAACATATAATGAACACTACGTAAAATCAGTATTACAGTTACAGTATTACATTATCAGTTTTTGTTTTCAACAGTCGCTCCTACATGTATCTGATATGATGCAGTGTGAGGACTTCCTGTGTATTTTTCAAATATCAAACTGTTGTCTTACGTCTGCGGCCACGATTTCCAAAACCTCCTTTTTGGCCACTACAGGGTTCTGTATTTATCACAGTTCTGTGTTTAAACCCAAAAGTAGCTCTAATGCTGTAATCTAGCTTTTAGTACAGGAGTGTAATATACCTTGTGCTGAGGTGTGTGTGTGTGTGTGTGTGTGTGTGTTTAGGAGTAGCTACCCAGATGCTAAAGACGGGGATGATGTGGAGATGAAGGACGGAGACCTGCCTGATGAGAAGACGGTGGAATTCGATGATGAAACACTAGAGCTCACGCTGCCCTCCGGTAAACACCACTTCACTGCCAGCCGGGTTCACAGAGCGAAGCTGCTACACGCTCTTAAAGCTCAGTAGTTCTGACTTACATAAAATGGAAAGTTTACTTGTTTTCAAATTGTATTTCTCCGTAATGTAATTGCTGAGATGTGAGTCGTTCAGAGTGTGTTTTTTAAAATTTTTTTTATTGCGGTTAAACCATGCTTGTTCTTCATTCTCTGCCTCGGTTCTGTTCGCAGGGGCGAAGGTGGGCCATCGGTCGCTGATGCGCTACTATAAGCAGCGTTTCGGGGCTCAGAGGGTGGTGGCTGTGGCCCATAACCAGCGTGCCGTGGGAAGGGTCCTGAAACAGTACCGCGCCCTCGGCTGGGGAGGAGAGTCCGGTGAGGAGCTTGTTCAGATATTCAGTCGTTTGTAGAAAAGCTGGTCCAAAACATAATCAGAACACTTTATTGATCCTGTATCATAAGTAGATCACAGGTGTATCATAAGTAGATCACTGGTGTATCATACTAATATTACAGATGTATCATAAGTAGATAATGGGTGTATCATAGTTATATTACAGGTGTATCATAAGTAGATCACAGGTGTATCATAATTATATTACAGCTGTATCATAAGTAGATCATAGGTGTATCATAAGTAGATCACAGGTGTATCATAAGTAGATCACTGGTGTATCATAATTATATTACAGCTGTATCATAATTATATTACAGGTGTATCATAAGTAGATCACAGGTGTATCATAAGTATGTCACAGGTGTATCACATGCATACACTATTGACGCTGCTGCTGCCTACTGGACATATTTTGAACTGCACTGAACATGGTTAACTTCTAAATGCTGCCTGTGTTTCAGGTAAAGGCTTCATGACCCAGCAGAAGAAGGACATGCAGTATGTGCAGAAGATGAAGTCCAAGTGGATGTTAAAGACGAGCATGAACAACAACGCCACCAAGCAGGCCCACTTCAGGGCCCAAGTCATGTTCTAAACATCTCCTGAAGTTATCAGGGTTTAGCTGGTCCACATCTGTTCAAAGATGTTCAGAAGTTCTACATTAAGAGCAAACGCTGAAGGACACTTTGATAGACGTTCTGCTGCTGCTGGTTTAACAGAGTTAATATGGCTTTGATTAATGGAGATGCTCATGATGTCCACATTCATTCAAGTTGGAGAATGGCTCCAGGCCTTTAAAGGTGAAATCCACAGATTTTTCAAAATTACATTATTGATTCAATCACTGAGATGTTCGTCACTGAGAGTGAGTGGGTTTGGTGTGATATGGTTTACTGTGGAGAAACATACCAAGAGATTTCTTTACAGTGGTGATGAATGGAACCAGACGTCATGATGTAAACGGGTTTATTTACTATCCGAACCCCCCAGTGAATTTACGTGTCATGTGGGTGTTTATTTGAAATGTTGATGGTAAAATTATGGAATTAAAGTAGAGTGGAGTCCCCCTTTATCTCGTAACATCTATTTTGGAGTTTTACAAAGAAAAATTGTTAAAATTTCTAATAAAATTATTACAATAAGGGTTGGGGGATTTTCATTCTTTACCTAATAAAATCAACATTTGATCTGATGACTATTGCTTCTTAAAAAGGAAGAATAAATGAATAAAAAGTGATAGAAAGAAAGATGTGAAGCCTCCAGGCAGTAGGGGGTGGTGTTACTGCATCAGGAGAAGAGTGTGGCTGTGTTCTGAATGCTGCCATGTGCCCTAATCACTAGCTAGTGTAAAGGTGGGCTCCCTAAATACACTGCATGGCCAAAAGTATGTGGACAGTGTAATTTTGAAGACCAGCTATTTAAGACACCCATTTTAAACAGTACTAAAGAGGGCATTGACTAGGATTTCTGCCCTGTTGGATCTTCCCAAGATGTAGGTGCTGAATTGTAAAACAACAGTTCAGGACAGGCCCACTGGGTGCAGAACCTGTAGAGGGTTTCCTTAGTTCTGCATCTGGAAAAGACGAGGTGACACCATTCACCATATGTAAACACAGCATGAAATTCTTCCACTGCATTTAACTCCTTCACCAAGTGAAGCAGCGGGAACACGGCGCCCGGGGAGCAGTGTGTGAGTGTGGTACCACCAGCAGTCTTGGGATTCAAACCCACGACTTTCTGATCACAGGGCTACCGTGAGATGCTCCGTAAGGTGGGTTTCCGCGGGCATGCAGCCGCACACAAGCAGAAGATCATGGTGTGTTGCCTGGATTGGTGTAAAGGATGTTCTCACCACTAACTTGTGGCAGCTGGTGGCCCCTGTGATCAGAAGGTTGTAGGTTCAAATCACAGAGCTGCTAGTGGCACCTCTGAGGTTCTCTTGAGTAAGGTACCACCCCCATACACCTTCTCCCTGGGCGCTGTGTTCCTGGCTGCCCAATGCTTCACTTAGTGAATGGGTTAAATTAGTTAAATCCAGAGATTTGCTGTGCTGTGTCCCCACATTACTATAAGGCCCACTTTACTTAAGTGCAAAGTATGTAAAGTCCATTTGTCATACAAGTGGTGGTCTGGTGGGTAGGACACTTGCCTCTGGAGCAAAAGGTCATAGGTCCGAATCCTACCTTCAGGTTCCTGAACAAGACCCCAAGTAGCTCCAGGGAGATAAAAACTTCTGCTGTAAATGTAAATATGTGAGCCCACCACAGCATGAAATTCTTTCTCTGCATTTAAGCTACTCAACCCATTCACTGTGCAGAAGGCAAGAACACAGCTCCTGGGGAGCAGTGTGTGGGGATGGTGCTTTCTTCAGTGGTGCCACTAGCAGCTCTGTGATTCGAACCCACGGCCTTCTTATCACAGAGGCAACTCCCTAACCACTAGGCCACAAGCCTCCCCTAAAATTAACCAGCTAACTCAAGTGACAGTGTCCACATACTTTTGTCCATATAGTGTATGTTGGAAGAAGGTAAACGTTAAATTAAAGTAGCACTGAATTACAAAACCAGTGACATTAAAAATGACCAGAAAAGATCTAGATCAGCAGAGGGTTGTGGATGTGAACGGCTGTTTCTTTTCTAGGGCACTAGGTTTTTAGTGCTTACTCGAAGTGGCTCAGGCTGGGATTGGTGTTCATGAAGCTCTGTGAGTCGCTGGGCTGAAGGTTAGAAGGCGGTTTCAAATTGGGTTATATTTCACTTTTGAGCTCCATAAACCTTTTCTAAATCATTTTTAATCACTTTTTTGAAGTGAGTTACTCGCTCTTCACGCCCTGCTAGCCAAAATCACCATCTTCTCATTGTTTACGAGGGTTAGCAGGCTAGTTTTGTTTACTGGAGGAGCAGCTCTGCCGGTTCAAAAGGAATATCTGTGATTTTTTATGCTGTTATACATGAATATGAAGTAAAACTACGCGTTTGTCCCCCTGTGACTGAAAGATAGATTAGCAGAAATTAATAGAAGCACGATATGGATGAATTACCTGCTGCTTGAACTTGCAGTATAAAATACGTGGACAAAAGTATTGGGACTTAAGGCCAATACATTTAAGACAACATCATGCTTCCAACTCTGTGGACACAGTTTGAGGAAGAACCTTTTCTATTCCAGCATGACTGTGCCCCAGTGCACAAAGCGAGCTCCATAAAGACATCGCTCAGTGTGGAAGAACTGACCTCAACCCCATCCAGAACCTTTGGGATGACCTGGAACAGAGACTGTCATCCAGACCTTCTCTATATTAAAGGGACAAACTCTATATTAAAGTCTCTAAATTAATGGATCACAGCAATTTTAATGGTCAGGTGTCCCAATACTTTTGTTCTTATAATGTGTTAAAGGCCCATATCATCACTTTTCTTTAAGTGAAATTGTTTAAGATATTTTGGGATAAATATAGCTTGCAAAATGGTGACATACAAATGAATTATTTAAGGTATATTTGTTACGCAAATCCGCACAAACAGGAAAAGGAAAAACATAAATAGGAAGGAAAATGAAGAATTATGGGCCCTTCAGCAACACCTAATTGTAAGACTAATTGGATTACATGAAGGTCTTTATTTAGTGACTCACCTGGAGCTGTGATTGTTCCCCCTGTTGCTATTAAACACTGTATTAGGCTCTTTTGCATATTTCAGACTTTTGTGATATCAGTATTGCAGAGACTGATATTGCAATAGTGATCAGATGATATATTGTACGGCTTTTGTGGAAGCAATATTCCCCTAGAACTGCAGCGGAGACTCTTAGGACGTCCAGTAGCTGTCAGAGTAGGAACAAATGGCCCAATAATGAAAGGGGAGTGGATTGGAGATGTTGGTGGGGCAACTGGGGCAATCGCATGTGGCCCATAGTTCAGGTCTATATTCCCTTTAGAGCTGCATGGGAGCCTTTTGGGACCTCCAGCATCTGTTAGTTGTAGGAGCCCGTGGCAAAACTATCTAACAGGGGGTTGATGGCCCTGTCTTTATAGAGATTCTGAGACAGCTGTAAACCCACAACACACCTTGAGGTCTGTTCATCTCAGTCTTATCCATAATACACATAAATCACAGCCAGGGGGTCATAAGAGTCTATGTATCTTTCTTTTCTTAGTCAGTGGTGTGTCTGACTTATTAAAATTAGGTTGATCAATTCTACTGAGAGCTGCAAGCATCAGCAAAGCTGATCCCACCAAACACACCGGAGTGAATTCATATGCATCTATTCAACAGTCCATTAATGTGCATTTATGAAATGTTGAATTTGGTTGATATGTTCTCTGAGCTGAAAGAATATTGAAAATCAATCTGGAATATGGCGAAAAGTTTTTTCAGCCTTTTTAACATGATTGTGAAACTTCCAATTGCACAGAAGAACACATTAAAGAATGTACCAGAGACTAATGATCCTTTAAAGTTACGACCCCCTTAAGCCTTATTTAACCCCACAATTTAATGATGTTTTCTTCATCTCTAGCCCTCCAGTTATGGCCGTTTTTCAGAGCACTACCCGGCTGAAGTCCGCCTCCAGGTTCCTGCAGAGTCCAGTGCTGCGTTCTGCAGGACGGATCCAGTGGAGATACGCCCACGCCGGAGGATCTGAGAACGTGAACGCAGCTCCACCTCGGCGGCCGTTCGCCCGGGTGACCCCAGCTGACCTGGACTTCTTCACACGGCTGCTGCCGGGGAGGACCATCACAGATCCAGACGTGCTGGAGTCCAGCAATGTCGACTGGCTCAAGTCAGTGAGAGGTGAGGCCTGGACTGGATGATGTCACACATTTCCTTTGCTTGTTCACCGGGGGGGACATATTATGCAAAACTCACTTTAGTTATAAAAGGTCTATGGGCTACAAAACATTTTCGTGAAGTTCTTTGCACCAAATCACTCTCACACAAAGAGATTCACCAGCTTTATTCTCCACAGTTTCGGTCCCATTCAAAACGAGCTGTGTAGGTTTTAAATAAGCTGTTGCTGGCCACACCCCCAACCTATCCCATGTTAATGCTGTGCGTTTCTTTCTTTCTTTCTTTCTTTCTTTCCTTCCATCCCATCATTCTGTGACAGTAGTTCTTGCCTGTATGGTGACCAGGCTGAAGGGAGGAAGGAAGGAAGGGAGGGAGGGAGAAAGAAAGAGTGAGAAATACATTAGATGGACAAAAGTATTGGGATTTAAACGCAAAGCCTTCTGATTGCAGGGGCAACACTTTAACCACTAGGCCACCACCTGCCTCACAATGGATGCTCAGCATTAGGGTAACATGCAGCCAGTATGCCATCCCAAGGAAAAATGGCCATGCAGACGTTTTTCAGCCTCCAGCGGTCTGCAGTGTGAACCCTCTGATGACCAATTTTTTTTCTGTTTGTGTCTACAGGTGATAGTGGAGTTCTGCTAAGACCCAAAACTACAGAGGAAGTCTCCCAGGTACTCAGGTGATGATGCCCCTGTCTTCGCTTTGCTGTTTTGTTTATTTCATTCTACATTTTTATTTGAAATTGTGTGAACTGCACTGTGTGCTTGTTGTGGTTGTGAAAGTAATTGCACTCTTCTTAAGTTTTATTATTTTGTTATTTTATAGCTGGAATTTGGAATTTTGTGCATCTCCTACAGATTTTGAAATATTGGCATGGTTCACTGTTAGTTGTGGTTTAATTAAAAGTAATCAGCCTGGGAATGTGGCTACATGCACTTTTCCCTCCAATTTTCAGGAGAGTGGTTCACTCCACCCGTCTCTAACCATAAATGGCTTGGTAAGAGTAAAATAAAGCCCACTTCTGTGGTTCAACGGTAGAATTAAGAGGGGCCGGTTCGAACACAACTTTTTTTTTTCACCATAAAGCCTTTGTTTGTGTGTCTCCAAACCCTAATTTAATGGCAACCACCTAATCACACTTCACACTGTCTTGTGGAAATACAGTCTAGTATAAACCAGCTTTCACACACTTGTGTTTGGTTGTTCATGTCCTGGTTCTTGTTACAGATACTGTAATGAGCGGAACCTGGCGGTGAGTCCTCAGGGTGGGAACACGGGGCTGGTGGGAGGAAGCGTCCCTGTGTTTGATGAGATCATCCTCTCCACTGCCCTCATGAACCAGGTCCTCACCTTCGACAGCATCTCAGGTACCTCCATGTGTTCGAGGCTTCAAACCCAAGAATGGTTTAATTTACAGACATTTTTCTCACAACAATCTGCAGGACCCTCAGGAGCTATTGCATCATCAGTGAGTAATCCAGATAAAAAATATCAAAATCCATTCATTATTCTCTTATGGTATCTCCTCTATCCTCACACACTTTGATAATAATGGCCGATGTAAATTTGCGCATGTAATACGCATGTAAATTTGAGTAAGAAAAATGATTTATCTCGGCCCAGAGGAAAACGTTCAGCAAGCTCTGTTAAGGTTTTAGCGCTCCGTCTGGACTGAGAGGAGAGAAGATCAGTAAATACAGCTCCATATGCTAATTCTATATTATTTTACAGAAAAAATGACAAAAACACCATAATTCTTGTTTTCTAAGATCATGTATATGCTAAAAACATTGTGTTTGTTTTTTATAAACCAACTAAGTAGCTCAGAGCCTCCGGACAATAACAGAAAACTTGACAATAATATTTCTCTCGTGGAAAATTGACCACAAAGGCATAAAAAAATCTTGTGATGCGTGTTATAACTGTGCAGCCAGCCGTGTAAAGAGGAGACGAAAGCAGGCCATAACCATCGACCATCTGGACAGGGAGGCAGATTAATGTGGCTGATGGAGGATGTTAGTAAATTTCAATGTAAGACGAGTGCTAAATCAAGTGATTTTTTGGGAATGCCGTTAGCATAATGTTAATCGGTGGGGTTTACAGTAAACCACGGGGGTTTTGTTGCCTATTTTTATAGTGTAAACCCTAAATTTGCCCCCAAATATGCTCCCAAAATTTCATTTTAAACTCAGCTTAATACATTTGCCTTAAAGAAAATGTATAAGCAGGTAAATACAGTAATACATTCATTTAATTTACAGTAATAAAAATACAGGGTTTTAAGAAGAACAAAACGAAAAACACAAGAAACACTCCAGACGGTCCATGGGGGAAATTTTGGACTGCAACTGTGTCAAAGGGCAGCAGCCAATCAGCAGGAAAGAGAAATAAATAACGCTCTTGGATCGGCTACTTTCAAACATCCCACCTCTGAGTACAGCTGACTGTGATGTCCGGGGCTCATCCACCACGCCCCGCGTCCTTATGCTGGTTGTTTATGTTTGGGGTGGTTTATGTCTGCTGCTTAGCGGAGGTTCATTCTGTTTAGGTGTCTGATTGCCTTGTTAACCTCAGCCAAACACAACCAACCAGCATAAGGACGAGTGGGCTTGGTGGACAAGGCCCAGACATAAACAACCAGCATAAGGACGAGGGGGCGTGCCCCAGAGCAGGGGGTTACTGTACTTTTATAGCCACAGTAACTCCAGTAGTAGTAGTTCAGACCCTGAACATGTCTTGGCTGATCAAATACTTTGGGGGTGAGGAAACACTGCTGTCATATGAAGCAGGGTCATCAGCTCTGGACCTGGGGGTCCAGCACTTTTGACTCAGCTAGTCTGATTAGCCGGTTTATTGTTGTTTGAGTGAATCTGTGTTTGTTCAGGAATCCTGACCTGCCAGGCCGGCTGCGTGTTGGAGAGCCTGTCTCAGTATCTGGAGGAGCGAGACTTCATCATGCCGCTGGACCTCGGGGCGAAGGGCAGCTGCCACATCGGGGGAAACGTGTCCACCAACGCCGGAGGCCTGCGGCTGCTGCGCTACGGCTCCCTCAGAGGGACCGTTCTGGGCCTGGAAGTGGTGCGAGAACTTGTAGCAGAAAAGCAGCACTATGTAATCTAACATAGATTACACAGCCATTGCAGCTGTTTGATTGATTAGTTTACAAAAGCAAAGTCCCTTATAGTCACGTGTGAACACACCACAGCACACAGTGTGAATCCATTTAACCCATTTAACCCATTCACCAAGTGAAGCAGGGGACTGCCACCAATGAGGGGCTTCCAGAGAGCAGTGTGTGGTGACACTAGCAGTCCAGGGATTCGAACCCACAACCTTTGGATCTCAGGGTAAACTCCCTAACCACCAGTCTACCAGCTACACAATAAAATGGGCTTGAACTGACCATGGTCACCACTTGGTCATTGCATATTAGCTGTTTATGCATGACAGAATGGTAATGTTCACTTTTACTAAACTTGTTAGTGACGTCCTGGATCACCTTCACGTTTCTCAAAGCGTTAAAGATAAATTACTTAATGTTATTGAAAACTCACATCTTCAGCCCAAACAGGTTGTACTTCATCCACTTCCCAGTTGTTCATTTGTGTCTCTGTTGGTGGTTTTTGTGCAGACAGTAAGTAAACAGTGGCCTCTTTCCATGTGGTGATGAAACATTTTGACCAATCAGAAAGCAGTGATGCAGTCAGCCCGGATTCGGGTCGCTTTATTAGTAATTAGGGCTGCACGATATTAGGAAAACATGCGATATGCGATAATGTTGAGTGTTGCGATGCCGATATCACATGCGATAAGTGAGTAAAAACTTAGCCTTTATAGTGTTAATGTTTTTCTGCTTTAGATTTGCTGGCAACAGAAAAAAATGAAATGCAATATTTCCATTCCAGCATGTTTTTTTTTTAAAAAGAATTTACTTAAACAGAGCATTTAATGCCTCCCATAAGACATTTGATCCATTGAACATTGTTGAAAAAATATTATTAAAAATATTTTTTAAATAATTTGAAATCTTAATAATAGCAGCACAGAAGATGAAGAAACTGCTCAGTGATTTTTTTTGCCCTCTTCTCTGTGGCACTAGGTGAAGAGTTTTGGAAAAACACCATTTACTGCTGTTCAGTCAGTCTTTTGCGATATGGATATTGAGCATGTTGATATTGTGATGACTGTAAATTTGCAATATATTGTGCAGCCCTTATTGTAATGAAACAACATTTGTTTGTGGGACGGCACGGTTCCCTGTGCTGGTTGAAAATCCCTTTATTGATATAATAAACATGAGTACATTGTAAACATGAGCCACATTTATCCGCTGCATTTTGAGCATTTCCATCCGGTCTCTAGGTGCTGGCCGACGGTCGGGTCCTGAACTGTCTGTCTGCGTTGCGTAAGGACAACACCGGCTACGACCTGAAGCAGCTGTTCATCGGCTCTGAGGGAACGCTCGGGGTCGTCACTGCCGTGTCCATCCTGTGCCCTCGCAAACCCAAATCTGTCAACGTGGCTTTCTTAGGTTCTTTCATTCTCAGTGTTTTATAATGATTTATTATGAGCTTGCATTTAAAGGGTATCTGAACATGAATCAGAGTAAGAAAAGGTTATTGATTCTGGAGGAAGTTGCTTATGTTACGATAGTAGTAGATCAGTAATATTGACATAAGTCTCATGTGGTGAGACTATTGCACATATTGCATTTAATGATAACGATCAATGAAAACAGACATGTTTGGTGGTTTTAGCTCTTCAGGTAATGTTTGTGGTGTTTTAGGTATTCCCTATTCCAAAGGAAATGTAAGCACAGTTGTTCCTGTTCTGCTTGGTTCCTGCAGGGTGCTCCAGCTTCCAGAACCTGCTGGAGACGTTCCAGGCCTGCCGGGGGATGCTGGGAGAAATCCTCTCTGCTTTTGAGTTCCTGGATGCCTCCTGCATGAGCTTGCTGGAGAAACATCTCAAGCTCTCTAACCCCATCACAGGTAAAGATGCCAAACTTAAATGATCAATACAATTGTTTTTACATCTTAGGTATAACAATATTTGTCATTTTTTGTAGCAAAAACAGTTGAACATGTTGAAACCTTGTTTATTGGTTAGAATTAGGACCAATTTGGGTTGATATATGAAAGCAAGTTGTTTTTATAACATTACAATGAAATTGTTATGGACTGTATTTGTCATTCAGATTCCATTTAGGAATCGTATTTATTGGGGAAAAATCATTTGATTACTGCGTATAACTCTATTATTGCAAAAATGGATATCCATGACATGGGTCCTTTAATCGGGGCTGAAAATAATGACTATTTAAATCATCGTTTAATCCAGGGCTCATACCCCTATTATGCCCTCTTCAGTTTCCTCTCCTTTTGCCCCATCATAATGCAAAGTTCTATGTATATAGTTTAAAGTTCTAAGTTACATATTTAGTGTTTAAAGTGTAACAAGACAATAAAAGTCACATCGCCCCCTTTAGTTCCTGTAGTGAACTGCAATCTGTCAGAATATTATAGTGTCATATGAACATCAGTGTACATTATTAAGTTATTTCATATCCTCTACAGAGAACAAGAACAAATAAAATATCAAATAAAACATGACATAAAATTAATCGGGTATTAAAATGTCAAGTCAATTAGGTTTTTATTGTCATTTCTAACATATATACACAGTACACAGTACATCCATAGTACAACGCAAGAGCAGAACAGAACACAAGATAACAAGTGCAGACAGGACAAAGAACAAAAGCAATGCAGTTGAGAGCAGCTACAGTGAGGATAAATACAGTATTTTGACGAGTACTGTACTGTATTCTAGCAGCAGAGAGATGCAGAACAAAAGGTACATGGGCAAAAAAAACTATAGAACAGCAATAAATATGACCGTTAAATTGAAGTGGCAACATGCCAGAGAATGTGCAATATTAAAAAAAATCAAATGTGCAGAAAATTATAGAGAATATGTGCACTTTTGATGTGTACTTTTTTATGAAGCTGTTCAAACATTTGCACACAACTGTAAAACAATATTGACACTCTTGATGCCAAATCGATTTTGTTGCAGTCTTGTACACCCCTTGTCACATGACATATTCTGAGCCCAAAACCATCTACAGAAAACACACTTCCCCAAATTTAGTTACTGTTTATTTACTGAATTAACGTACACTCACCTAAAGGATTATTAGGAACACCTGTTCAATTTCTCATTAATGCAATTATCTAATCAACCAATCACAT
>JBBPDB010008642.1:0-13171 GCA_037974465.1 Brachypetersius altus | reverse complement strand
AGAGACTCTGAGTGTGTTGGGAGGAGGATGTTGAGGAGAGACTGAGTGTGTTGGGAGGAGGATGCTGAGGAGAGACTCTGTCTTCTGGGATCAACAAACAGCATCATAACTGGACTTTAAGTGGGAAAACAGATGACAACAACAAATATACGATTTAATCTCTAATATGTGATTTATGAGATGCTGAGGGGGGCAGCTGGTTGGTTAGGGAGTTGCCCCTGTGATCAGAGGGCTATGGGTTTGAATCCCAAGAATGTCAGTGGCACCACTGAGGTACCATTCCAACACACTACTCCCTGGCCGCTGTGTTCCGGGCTGCCCGCTGGTGAATGGGTTAAATGCAGAGAACGAATTTCACACTGTTTACACGAATGGACACTTTGCTCTTACTTCACAGAGTCTCCAGTGCAGTCTGAGTTTAAGCTGGCTCCTCCCCTGCTCCATCCTCAGCACAACAAAGTGTTGAGTTGCAGGCCACACCCACAGGAGTGATTTGAGAGGGGGCGTGCCGGTGCTGGCCCCTCCCTCCACTACTACTCCTCTCTGTCCTCAGTCACGTTGAGTCCCTGCATCTCGTTGCTCGCACATCTGGCCTCTCTCTGAGACTCCTCTCGTCTTTTCCGCAGCGGTGAGTGTTTTCATCTCTTTTGCTTCTGCTCCGGCAGCTTTCTCTCCGTCAGAAGAGCCAAGACTGGCCGCGATCAGGGGCGGCTCTAACTTTTCCCGGCTCCGACAACTTTCCTCACTCTCAGCCGAGAAAGGGGCGTTGTCAGCCCCAGGCAGCGCGTGCGCCCAAACAGAGCCCCTTTGATGTCTCCTGTCTCTCTCTCTCTCTCCATAGAGCTATTTTGCATAATCATGCTTATTATGTTTTCCTATTAGTGGTTCAGTAATGAACTATTTAATTAATATATTTTTTATAAATCATTTGAGCAATCTATTTTGTTAAAACGATCAAGATACAGGTCATTTAACCTTCACAAATGATAATTTAGTGATCATAAGTGTGAAACAGGCTGTGAAGTGTCTCAGATGAAGTTACATTTTCGCAATTTCCATCAACTCCAAACTTTCGGGCCAGAAAAGGCGCCCCCTGGTGGCACTGAGCTGGAATGGCATATACATTCTCTCCACATCCAGATGTTTACATGGACAGATATTCAAATACTGGCCCAATAAACCAGCCGAAGGTATTTTTCCATTTTTTTTTTTACTGTGCATTTTTATATTTTTAGATTATGAGTGATCTATTTACTCTTCCTTATTTCTAAAATATATCTCTGGTCCAAAAAAGTTCATGTTTCGGTTTCAGAAAGAAGTGGGAAAGTTGTGCTGCTGGGGGGGGGGGTGGGGGGTAGAGCCGGGCAGTCTGTGGAAATACAGGCTTTGTGAGGGTGCCGTTTTGATTTTTTGCGTATCCGACATTCGGTCTCTGAGCGTGTGTGAGCCTCAGTGTGTGCGTGTAATGGTGCGTGTGAGCCTTGAGCACATTCTGTGTGGCGCATTCCAGAGTGGTGTGTGTCGGGGTGTTTTTTTTTTGGGGTAGGGGGAGTGTGGTGTGGTTGGGGTGGGAGTGATGGTTGGGGGGAGGGGGTTGTTTTCAGGAGGCCCAACAGCTCTCAGTGTGGAAGTGGATTTCCGGAGGCCCGGCAGTCACTCTGCGAGTGCAAGGAAAACACAGCCATCCCGGCCCAGAACGCCACGCCCGCCGGGCTTTAATGCGGGCCTCAGAGTGGGGGAGGGGTCAAATGGGGTCAAAATAAAACGCTAAAAACACCCCCTTTGTTGAATTGCAGGGCCTCCTGTCCACCCCCTCTTTAGGGGTCTGTGGCTGGCGATAACTACAGCAACTGTCTGTTTTCTTTACAAATTTAAAGACCTTTGAATTCTAGAGGAGGTTTTTAATTACGAGTTGAATTTGATAGAAAGTGACTGTTCCAGGCAGTGGTCCAAGGAGGTGGTCGATCCTCAGTCGCTCACCGGTTGCTTAGACATGTGGTGTAACCGCCACCTGATGCCTTTGCACAGGACGCATAACTTGGTTACCATGGCAACCAGGTCTCATGAGCATCTATAGCAGCCCCTTATACTATTAAAGTACACCCATGACTCCTGTGCAGCGACATTAATGTAATAGACAGTAATCTACTGTCAGATATGTACTTTATTGTAATAATGTTATAGTATATAGATATTAACACTTTTCTCATGGGTTTTACGTTCCAAGAGCATTGTTGTGGCGTGGTAAATAAATGCCTAAAAACATTTTTTATAGTGTATATGCCCACAAATATGCTCCCAGCACACTTGAATTTCGTTTTAAACACATTAGCCTTAAAGAAAATGTAAAGGTAAACCCGTATCTGTACTGTACAGTTTACACTGAACTCCTGCAGTGCAAGAATGTAAACAGTGATGTAACTCCTGTATAGACTGGACTGGAATTCATACATGGGAGTTTTCTTTGGCATAAACAGGTAAACACAGTAATAAATACATTTAATTTACAGTAATACAGGGCTGTAAGAAGAACAAAACAAAATATACGAGAACACCTGAGACTCTACACGCGTGAAATTCTGGGCAGCAGCCAATCAGCACCAAGGAAAAAGAAATAATGTACTCGGATTGGCTACATTCAAACCTCCCGCCTCTGAGTACAGTGAAGGAAAAAGCTGCGATGTCTGGGTCTCGTCTGCCACGCCCCCTCGTCCTCGTGCAGGGTTTATGTTTGGCCGGTGCTTAGCGGACGAGGCCCGGACGCCAAAAAGGCATGTATATGTATAGTCTATGTATAGTCTCTATGTAATAAGACTATAAGATACTGTCACATAAACCCTATATTCACCACAGAGGAAAGTGTATTACAGTAATTTTACTGTAATGTACTGTAATATTCTGTCATACTGTAATTCACTGTAATCTATGATGTAATAATGTACAGCATGTACCTTAACACTGTAATATACGATTTAGTAAATGTCATATTTACTGTAGTGGTGTAAAGTATATTGCAGTAAATGGATTACATTAATGTAATAGACTGTAAGGTACCGTCATATATTTCCTATTCTCTTTTAGCTCGCATGGACCACCAGTGCGATAGACAAGCAAATTACATGGTCGTTATTCATTCATTTTGCAGCTTATTCAGACGGGGCATTACTCAGATTGCACAAGGGCCCAGACGTTGGAAGTTACACCACCGGCTTGAGTTCGCTTTCTTTTTTCAAATTCCACCACCGGACACATGAGAGAGAGAGCGCTCGGCGTTTGATTTACAGCCTGGCTGCAGAAAGAGCTGATGGCGGGATATTTATCCACAGTTTGTGTAGCATTATGGCGTGTCTTCCTCTGGCGGGGCTCCCAGACTGCTCCCCTTACAGCAACTCTCCGGAGAGCGCTTACGGCCCTGCCTCTGGAGTGAACAAGGCTAATGTGTCTTCCTACACCCAGCAGTGCCAAAACTTACACTGAAAAGGCCTTTCGAGTTCAAGCTAATGGTTGGGAGTGGGCAGGATACAAAAAAAAAAAGTTCTGTCATACGTGAGCACAGTGTGAACAGCATGGAGTTCTTCCTCTGCATTTAAACCCAGTCACCAAGTGAAGCAGCGGGCAGCCAGGAACACAGCGCCAGGGACGGGGCTAGACTGGGACCGGAAATCTGGGGGATGCTAACGGGAATATGTGCCGGTGTCCCTTTAGATATCGTTCTTTCGTGGGGGTAGGGGTGTTGATGGTTGGGTGCTGACGGGGTCTTGCACCCACTGCGGCCCCTCTCGCTTCCGTTCGTCTTGAGGGGAGGGGGGACTGGGGGTGCTGACGGGATTCCGCATCGGCCCAAAGCTGTTTTCTTCACCTTCTGCAATGTAACACCAACTTCTTTGTGTCAGTTATGGACCTCTGAAGGTCGTTTTAGGAGCATCAGCTCTGAACTGAGAGAAATTATTGCTGTTTTTTGGAAAATATTGCCACTGTGGTGCCCCCTGTGGTGAACACAAAACATTACATTTTGTCACACATGCACTTTTTCCTCTAAATCTTGTTGTATTAACATCCTTTAAGGCCTTTTGATTCCAGAATAGTCATGATATGACGGGATTCCGCATGGGCCCAAATTGACAATTGGCCCACCCGTATGCCCAATAGCCAGTCCAGCACTGCCCTTAGTCAAGGGTATGTCAGTGGTACGTAGTGCCACTATCATCTTGGGATTTTAACCCCTGACATTTTGATCGCAAGGGGGAATTCCCTTAACTACTAGGCCACCAGCCGCCCCGGTATGATCACTACTGTAATGTAACTGGTGTATTTCATCCATTTTTACAGCTATAGTCTGTAATCTACACCTACAGTCCACTGGGATTTTCCACATTTGCATGTTTCTCATTTAGTATTTATTAAAGTTTGCTCAATATTCTCTACTAACAAATACATGTACAGTATGTTAACTATTTGATTGCCCAGAAAATTACATATTTGTTTTTTTATTCATCACTACTGACCTACAGAAAGCCATCCAATATAATTATAGTGTGGATCATCAGACAAGTGTTTGATATTTAACAAGCTATTAAGTGACCGTCAAACAGTTGATGGGTGCATTTAAAATTAAATATGACATTTTCTGGCTTATAAAGACACTCAATATGTTGTATTTTTGTACTCATCACCATTGACCTACAAAAAGTCACCCGATATAATTATAATGTGGATCATCAGACAGCTGTTATGTAATGAGCCAGTGGGATAAAACAGTGACGAGTGCATCTAAAGTTAAAGGACAGTCTAGAATCTGACTCTGCATCACCACACAACCAGTTAATAGGATGTTGGACAGGTTTTCTGACACATTTTCAGTTATAGGTCTTCACTCAACAACTTTCTGAATAAAAATGTTCTGAAATAAATGGATAAGTGGCAAAAACTTGTGGTGAGCAAAAACTTCTGAGTAGTAGTGTAGATCACGTATTGTCATGTTATGTATATAGCAGTATTGTTCGGCCTCCCTAACACCCGAAACCTGCACATATTTACAGAGCAGACCTTCATGTTTGGCCCCGAAACTGAGGCCGTGATGTAACTGTCGTCAGATCCTCTTTTTTCCATGTGTTATTTTTCCATCCTTCAAAAACAGATCTGTTCCAGTAATCTCCTGAAGCTGTTTCAAACTCCCATTCCTGAGTCTCTAGTCATGTTTGTGGCTAAAGAGTTTATTAAAGTATGAACGCAGTTTGGAAATGCGCTCCTGGTATGGTCTGTTTGGGGTGCAAACAGGGTCTGAAAGGATCAGTGACATGTGACAGGTCCAAAACAATGGAGTTATAGCGGTAAAGCTGTTTTTTTCACCTTCAGCAATGTAACACCAGCTTCTATGTGTCAGTTAGGGACTTCTGAAGGTCGTTTTAGGAACGTCAGCTCTAAACCGAGAGAAATTATTTCTGTTTTTTGGAAAATATTGCCACTGTGGTGCCCCCTGTGGTGAACACAGAACACACTTGCACTTTTTTCCTGTGTTTACATTCTTTAAGGTCTTTTGATGCCAGAAAAATCATCTTCAGTGTTTAGTAAGGCACTAATTTATGGTAGTAGAATCACTGTACTGATTTTGTCCCTGCGGTGCAGCTGTAGTGTTGGCATGCTTGTAGCAGTTTGACTTGAATGGAGCATGTAACATTAGCCCCACAGCTCCAGAGCAATAAGCAGCTCAGGGTTAGGGCAGAGGTCAAGCTTGGGTCTGTGTTGCCCTACAAAGCGTCCCGACCTGTTGCCTTAACGGGGGTCATGCCGGATGGACGGGGGGATCAGCAAAAAAGCAAGGGTGCACTTTTTTCTGCCACACTTTGAAATCCCCCCAGTGAGGCCCACTGCTCTTGCTTCACGAGCCGCCTGCCGCTTTTTGGCTCGAGACACATTTGCATTGCAAACTGACTGTCGCATCGAGAACGGTCAGCGGCACGGCTAGTTTTTTATTTATTTTACAGTCCTGTAATGAATGAGAGCAGAAGTGTGTGGATGTGTGCTTGTTTTTGTACACTTTTAGCACAAATATGTTCTGGAATATAAGCGGAAGGACCTACTCGTGTAAGAGCGAAAGGTTGAAACCA
Organism: Brachypetersius altus; assembly: GCA_037974465.1. NCBI lineage: Eukaryota > Metazoa > Chordata > Actinopteri > Characiformes > Alestidae > Brachypetersius > Brachypetersius altus. Next base: position 7,064 of record JBBPDB010008642.1, on the reverse strand, counting down.
GTTCCCTTTGGTTACTGAGGTTAAGCCTGGGGTTAGTTTGAGGGTGAAGCATTGAAATTTCAGACTATATATAGATACTTATTGCCATTGTTTGCTGTTCAGAGGGTCTGAGTCCGTGTTTTTGATCATATAAAACTGGTCTGATGGCACAGGAATAATATATTTATTTATTTAATTGTATACTGTAATTATGCACACGTGTGTGTGTGTGTGTGTGTGTGTTGTGTGTATATGTATATATGTATGTATTCATATATATTCTGTATCATATAAAATATGATATTAGGTACACTATACACTGCAAAATACCACGTTTTGTGTTAGTGTGTGTGTGTGTGTATATATATAGCTTTCAGCTCTTAACTAATAAATAATAACCCTAATAACCCTTTATTAGTTACAAAATTGCAATTCCTGAAATAGCTAGTAATGCTAGTAATGCCTTTGAGTGAACAGTTGTGTATGAACATGTGTGTGAACATGTGTGTGTGTTTATGAGGAGACGTCTCGCCGTCCTCTCAGCGCGAGACGTTTTTATTACATTCGTTAGCAGGGTTTGGGTGTGGCGTCTGAGGTCTAAGAGAGTGACAACAAATTGCCCAGGCTGGGAGTCACATTTCAGAAATAAAGGCCCGCAGCAGAGGTGAAGCTCGGGCAGCGTCAGGCTGCAGAGCCTTTGTGGAATACAGCAAATATAGAACTACAGAAAGACACACACACACACACACACACACACACACACACTCACACACAGAGATGCAATGACGTTTATATGCACTCAAATCTCAAACGGTGGGGGGTGGAAGAGGCGGGGGGTCCAGCAGATACCAAGACAGACATACACTTAAGTGGGACTGAAGGATTTGCTTGCTTACACACACCCCATTTGCACACAAACACACACACACACACACACACAGACGGAAAACCAGGCGGGACTGGCAGGCCGAGTCAGTTCTGTTTATAAACTGTGTGCTCTTGCACTCGTATGACACACATTAGTCGTGGTTTGAGCACAAGCAGTTGGCGCTGTGAGTCACAATCTGTTATTTGCATGAAGAGACTAAACAAACAAACAAACCCGTCTGCGACGGCCACACAGGGTGGCGTTGTCAGCTTCTGTCTGTCTCTGGATGCCTGAAGATTTCAGTTTTCGCTGGCTTTCTCTGGAGATAAGCTTTACTAGCCTCACTAATGTTAATAGCAATTAATGATAAGATCTGAACCCAGTATTACTCTGTATTGTGTCGTTTTTACTGTCTGATGATAATAATTGAGGAAGGATTTCAGTCCTGTGTGAATCTGCTTTGTGTAGTTTTTTTCTGTCTGATAATAAGAATAGTGGACCGATTTGACAATGAAGTACAGTGATCCTGATCCAATATGAATAGGCAGTATATTATTTGGGAACACTTTGATAGAAATAATTGAGGAATCATTTCACATTAATTAATGGCATTTATCAGACGCTTTTATCCAAAGCGACTTCCATTCCCTACCTACAGGGGGCAGTCTCTCCCTGAAGAAACTTGGGGTTAAGGGTCTTGCTCAGGAACCCAGTGGTGGTGTGCTTTGAAGGTAGAATTCAAACCCATGACCTCTTGGTCCAGAGGCAAGTATCCTACCCCCTAGGCCATTAACAATTTCACAGGCACCACTTCGGTATGAAATGCGGTAGGAAGAGCAAACGTGTTTAGTGATGGATGGAGGGTAGGGGTTAAGGGTTGTGAACGAATTTGTTGAGGGGGCAGGAGGTATATTTGACTTTTGAAGGGATGACCAATGGTGGGAACATAATCCCTGTGTTACTATGACACCTATGCGGGATTTCGGTCCCGTGCGAATATATAGTGCCTGTAGTATTTATAGTTTGACAGTATGTTTTTCTGAGTGTTTTTAGTCCAGTATTTTTATCAAGCATGAATCTATAGTGTGTGTAGTATTTACAGTCTGACAGTTATTTTTGTAGAGTGGTTTTGATCCACTGTGGTGGGCCCGTGCCCATAGACCCTGGGTTAGCTCCGGGTACCCCCTGAAACTAGCAAGGATTAAGCGGCTCCAGAAATAAATCAATGAATGAATAAATGGTTTTAATCACGTCCGAATCTGAATGCTTTAGTTGGTAATACCTGTAGAGTCGTGTTAATCCAGTATGAATCCCGTATTAATTCATCCCACGCTAATAGAATAACAGAACCTGTTGATAGACACTCCTGTGTAACATCTTGTTGTTGAGTGTGTCCTGTGGCATAATGTTGAAATGAACATCCGGGCTTTGATCTTTTCGATTCCACCACCTGTACCAGTTTAATCCGGCACTAATGATTCCGCGGAACCTCCTATAATCGAGCTAATCCAGCTCAAATAGCGCTTTAGAGATTACATGTGAAATGGCGGGCAAGAAATGCCCCCCTCCTCACCTGTTAGAGGAATATGCTACAGATGTAAAAAGGAATGCCACTTGAAACAGCGGGAGCGAGAAAAGGCCTCCTCACCCCCCCTCCCTCTTCCTCTCTACCTGAAGATCAAAGTGTCTGGAGGGGATCCAAAAAGAATGTGAATGTAAGATAGGTACCAGCAGATGATCTCCTGGGGGGATCTCCACTACATCTGTTGCTGCCTCCATGTGGGAGTTGTTTCTTGCTCTTGTGGGTCATAACCCCTGGAACATGGATTGAAGGCCTGCGGCAGTATGTTCGAGTCACAGCAGACACCCCAGAGAGGAAAGGCGTCTGGTCTTCAAGCCCCAGACCTGCAACTTGGCAGGGCTGGCCCAGAGCCGAGACGGATCCTACTGCGTGTGAGAGGCCTTGGACAGAGGCACCGTGCCAAAATACGAGGCCTTTCAGTAGTATCTAGCTGCACACCCGCAGAGATGATGTGAAGCCCCAGGCTAGATACAAGATGGCCCTGCTTGGATGGACAAAGCTCCTGCTTGTTCTGATAAAATCCCTGCTTGGATGGATGAAGCCCCTGCTTGACTGGACGAAGCCCCTGCTTGGATGGATGAAGCCCCTGCTTGACTGGACGAAGCCCCTGCTTGGATGGAGTCCCTACGTAGCCCCAGTTCGGGCAGACAAATCCCCTGCTTGGGCAGATTACGATCGTGCTTGGAAGATTGAAGCGCTTGCTTGAACAAATAAAGTCCTTGCTTGGAAAGATGAAGCTCCTAAGGCCTCTTGGTCTCATGGTGGGATCTGAGAGAAGAGCTGTAAACAATGGTAATACAGGGAAACATGCTCAGGCCAGACCTCCGAGTTTAGTTTTTCTACACCATAATGAAGACAAGAAGGTCATGGTTTAAAAATATCACCGCCAGCACCACATTTTCCACGGATCTGAAGAGAATGTACAAGAAAATCCTGCTATTCAACAATCTGATACTGTAACTTGAGCAACGGCAATTAAGTGAAGTGGAGGAAGCCTCTGCTTAGCTGGACAAAGCCTAGGCATGGAAGGAAGTTCAGCCAGTACAGAGTAAAAAGACTGGAGATGGGGTGTGGGTGCAGGTTAGCTGTTTAGATAATTGGAAATCAATTTATTCATTGGAACAACAGCGAACCATTTGTGTTGGCTAACAAACACTTACCTCATGATGGTGACCTCACCAACAAGATAGTCCTATGCTGACAGCTAGATGCCTAACTTCTGCCGAGATGCGGCTTCTTTGAGCTAAGCTGAGGCTTTGCCCAGAATGGGACTGGTCTGTGGGATGTGCTTGATCTGTACCATGCCCAAGCATCTCCAGTTAGTTTGACTGCTCTGTACAATAAGCTTGAGGAGGAGGACTTGAGCATGGTTCAGTTGGACTCGATCAAGGTTAGTCACACTAGATATGTACCATGCAACGGACTGTCCAACAAAAACGGCAGCGAAGAAACAACTGTGTTCCCTGTGCAGAAAAGAGAACAGAGGATCAACTGGACACAACACACAAAATACTGTTGACTACTTTCAAGCTCATGGACCAAAGGACAACTGAACAGTGTGGTGAGGAGCTGAAAACACTGCTCTCAGTATCTTAAAGTACAGGACGCTCTCTGTAAACCTTGCAGCAAAGGACGAGGGATGTAATGATGGAAGTGCATTCGAGGCCAGAACAGGCCAGTGGGGGAGTGGAGAGGGTGCACCATCGTGCTCAGGCAGGGTACAGGGCAGCCGGGCCTAGTGCCAGCACATGCTTAGTTGCCATTGGGCCTTTCCAAAAAAAGGCAGCTTCAGCATCTAAACAGCCTGAAACCTCTCCTGTGAGAAGCGCTGGGGTGTGTGACACTATTACTCAAGGATTGTGGATCCACTTTGTGCCGTTTCACACTGCGTTGTTTCCCCGCGGGAGATTGCTTCTCTTCCTGGAGATTGTTTCTCCTTTCTTTTTTTTTTTTTATGGCCGTTCACAGTTTGCAGCCTGTTTATTCCACTGCAAGTCAAGTCTCTGCTGGGTGGGGCTTACAGTGAAGACAGTTCCTGGAGCAGACCTCGCTTTGTCTCTTTGTGTTAAATCTCAGTGGTGGCCACTTGCCAACCCTGGCTTTTGTGTTTCCCCCCCAAATAATAAAGACTCGGGGCATGCAGCATGGCTCTTGCGCGGCAGCAACGCCACCGTGGTGAGCAAAGAACAGTAAAAAAAAAAAAGCACGGACCTCCTTTAGCTGTTCCGTCCGGGATAGCCGAGTGGATTTGTTCCCCTGCGCTAATCAGCTGTGGTCGGGGTTTCGTCTGAACCATAAAATCGGGCTTTATAAATATCTGCAGGCTTAGCTCAGACTGGGCAGCGGTGCCTGCAGACACTCGTGCCAGTGAAAAGCTCCTTTGTCCCATGCCGGGCCGGGACAGGAGCTTCAGTTTGGTAAACAAAAGTAATCAAGGCAAGTATGTTCACCTCTGGAAGCTCAGGACAAGCTTCTTTAATACATGGCAGTGGTGGTTTAGAAACATCTAACCTGCACTGCAGGAGAAGATCTGTAAAAGACAGCCCAGCTCTTCGAAAACCTCATCCTGCAAGAAGTGTTCACCACCAGAACTGTACACCATCAGGAGATGTGTTTTACAGGGAACGCACGTCCTTTTCTCTCCATCACCTGATGGTGTACAGTTTTTTATCCATTTTATTTTATTTATTTATTTATTTATTTATTTATTTTTCACTCAGTATTAATTATTTCTATTACCCTAGTTCTTAGTCTTAGTACCATATTCTTTTATTGTATTTATTTATTTATTTTTTTTTAATTTCCCTGATTATTCATTTTTATTCCCTTAGTTTTTAGTCTTATGACAATACTCTTATTTGTTTTTATTAGTTTTATTGTTTTATGTTCTTAGTTACTTTTACTTTGTTTTGATGACGACTAGTGATGCTACATTAAGTATGTGGCATCTTATTTTTATCCTTTTGTGCAGCACTTTGGAAACTGTTTTAGTTGTTAAAATGTGCCATATAAATAAAGTTGGATTGGATTGGATTGGATTTTCCTTTAGGTCTCGTGTCTGAAGAGTTATAGAGGCGGGAGTACGAGAAACAAGGACGGCTTTTAATTAATAGCTGCATTTAAAGCTAAAGTTTAGTTTGCGATAAGGCTGGCATCAGAATGAATGTGCTGCCTGTTAGAAGTGCTACTAAATAAATGAGAGCATGAGGACGATCTTAATTAAATCAGGGCTGGAGGAGTTGGGAGAGGGTGTCCTCCCTTCCTGCAGGTGAAGGCGCTGTTTATCAGAGCGAGACGGCCTCTGTTGCTCACAGATGATTCTTTAGAGTGCAGTGACTTTAATCCTTCAGTTACTGCCTTCGCTTCGCAACACATTCAAAATCTGTCTGTTGGATTACATGGAATCACCTTGCACTATTAGACCATCAGAACATTACTGTGTATCTCCATTGGCTCCATTCTTAAGTGAAAATAACTGTGTCAAACATCATCGATGAAAGGACCAATAGAAATGAGCTAATGATGGTTTTTCCTACATTACCATTGTCAGGTCTCCGATCAGCAGCCACTAGAGGCCGCTGTTGTTTAAGTTTTAGTTTGAAGGGCTTTTATGTTGACACTAGGATTTTGTCTTGTTTGAGTTTCCGATGTTTTGGATTTGGTTTGATTATTATCACATTATAATAAGAGTGTCCTTGGTTGGTATGTATTTAAGTTCCACTGTTTGAGTTTGTAGTTGTCCGTGCACCCTCACATTATACTTAGTCCTGTTTTTGCCTCCTGTTTGTTTTGCTTAAGAAAATCGGCCCTCTTTCTGTGATGTGTAAATAAAGAGAATCATAGAATTGAAGTCTGCTTTTCAGACTTCAGGTGAAGCACGGCAGTGTGTGCCAACCATTCCAGAGATATGAGGTTTTTTTTACCCGGAGCCATGATTTACATTACCTTCGATTTACATTCCGGCCTGATTTTTCCAGCTTTTTTCAAATCTTCAAAGGATGTTTTGTTCATGTGTTGTGAGAAGATTTTCAACGGATTTAGATCTGGGGCCGTATTACAGAAACTTCCTAACTTGAGAATTCTATCTTAACTGTGTGGTAACCATGGTAACGACAGTTTAGCATCTTGATCTTATTTAGGAAAGAGCTGTTATCGAACAACCGTTCCTTAATTTTTCTCTCCTAATTTAAATTAAGAAAAGTGTATTACAGAAGCATCCTAACCTCAAAAAAAAATCTTAAATAAACTAGCCTAATGTTAGGAAAACTTTCGCCAGCTGATTATTTAATGTACGGGTAATTTGGCCCGTCGGCACGGAGCTCTCCCTCCCGGCTGGGGTACAGTTAACAAATGCGCTTTGTTTTATTGCTAAAGGTGATTTTCAAAGCAGTGTGTGACTGTGTGTGTGCACGTGTGAGAGTGTGTATGTGTCCCTATACTTTTGTCAACATAGCTTTCTATGACAGCTCTGTCGCAATACTTTGGGCCACATTGGCCAGTTCGTCTGGTTTAAAGTTCAGAGCGTGACGTTGTTTAATCTCCATATTCTGAAGACAGTAACGAAGAGACTCTGGCGATACAGTGTTACGGACTGGAGCCTCGTAAAGTTACAGTGGCAGCAGGTAACAGTGACTT
>JBBPDB010008626.1:0-13171 GCA_037974465.1 Brachypetersius altus | reverse complement strand
GTCTATCGCAGGGCAGATATACACACACACACACACACACACACACACACACACACACACACACACACACACACACACACACACACTCACACCTTGGGGCAATTTAGTATCTCCAGTTCTGCTGATGTGTCTGTCTTTGGATTGTGGGAGGAAACTCATGCTGACACAGGCAGAATATGTGAAGTCCACCAAGAAAGCAGCTTCGGCTTCCCCTAGAACCGTCTTGCTGTGGGTTGGCAGCTCTTGCCACTGGGCCAATGAGAGAGAAACCAAAGTTAAGTTATATTATTAATTTCTTTCTCTTTGTGCTGATCTGCGTTTAACCATTTCATGTTTCTGCTTTCCTTGTTGGACATCCACATGCCTGAATTCCATTAAGTATATTTAAACATTATTTACTTTTAAACACATCTAAGGAACCCTCAAAGGCAGCTCCTGGGAAACCAGCCTCTTCCTCAGTAGCGTTACAAGAACGGTTAAATAAAAGGTTCTTAAATCATTAGATCATACAGAGGAAAGATCCATTGACCAAACCATTGACAACTGTTGAAAGTTACTCTCTATGTGGCTTTATGTGCCATTCCACCATATTCCACTGTTTGGTTTCTGAAACAGTAACCGCCGTGTTCCATAATGAATGTGAATTGAAGAAAGTCCCGAACGCCTCTTTAAAGTCTTGAAGAAAGTGGAGATGGACAGGGCAGGCTTTATTGCTGTGACACCAGAGACTTAAAGGTACAATAAGCATGTTTTGTGCTCTTTTAGTGATGTGGATAAACTGAAAAAGGCACAGCAATCTGTTATTAAAGTCCAAGAAACGAAAACACTTCGATCTGCTAAAAGAAGCAGACAGACATTTTACACGTATAACTTTTGTGTATATTTTTGTCTTATTTTATAAATGTTTTATTCAGGGCAGCCTTGGCCTAGTCATACAGTGAACAAGAACCATGTATGTTGGTGCTGGGCTAATTGTACTGGAATATGTGCTCAAAACACGCCTGCATTTACATTTGATTTGTTATAACTACAGCTTAAGACTAGGGATGTGTATTGAAAACTGGTACTAAACTGGTACTGGTTCCGGACTGCTCCCCTATAAAAGGTGATGCTGTCTGTATTTATGCAACATTAATTTATTCTAACACAGCTGCTTTTCGATTGGTTGATGCTAGATTGGATTAACATCAGGGACAAGAACGATGCTCTGCACATCACTACCAGACATTTGTAGTAGGCGATATCACATGCGAAAAGTGAGTAAAAACTTTACAGTGTTAATGTTTTTCTGCTTTGGATTTGCTGGTAATAAAGACTCCAGACGCTGACTAGTCTATGCAGAAAAAAAATGAAATGCAATATTTCCATTCCAACCTGTTTTTTTTAAAGAATTAACTTAAACTGAGCAATTTAATCATTAAACATTGTTGAAAAAAATCTGAAAATATATTTTGTTTACAATTTTAAATAATAAATGTAAACATAATTTAAATTATAGTAAGTACTTAGCCAGGATATAAAATAGCAAAACGAACAATCTATAACAGCAGCACAGACAATGAAGAAACTGCCCAGTGATTTTTTTTGCCCTCTTCTCTGTGGCACTTGGTGAAGAGTTTTGGAAAAACACCATTTACTGCAGTTCAGTCAGTCTTGGGTGATATGGATATTGCACATGTTGATATCACGATGACAGTAAATTTGCGATATATTGTGCAGCACTAATTTGTAGCAATTGACAAAACAAGAGACAAAACAAAACAACACAAAAATGTTCAGATTTGCAGTGAAAATCCCCCAAAGAAAATAGTGTTTAAGGAACTATGACAACATGAACTGCACACACATCTCATAGCCATCTAGTCTCTATTTTTAAATCTGATAATAAACTTCCTTTTTAACCTCAAAATGTATGTTCAGCCTCCTGCACTAGTTTCATACATAAAACACAGACATAGAAGGCAAGTCATGCCTTAAACTGTTACAAAAGGCTTCAGCATGAGATCTCTATCAAAGCTGCTTTTTGTTGCTTATTACCAAACTGATGTTCCTCATATTGTCATTTATTCAAGTACCATCAATCCCTACATCCTAACATTTCACACAAAAGCTGCATGAATGCTAATGGTGCCCCTCTTACGCAGATCTTTTAGATTTAATTAAGTTATGAGTCACTAGCCAGGTCCACACCACATATCCAACTGAACCCTTCATGACCAGCGGGTCCAAAAACACAATCAGTGCTGCTTTCAATAAATAAACACTAAATACATGAAATCTCCAATAAGAAATAATGGAAGTGTTGCAGAAGCACATGCTTATATTTACAGGCTTTGAAGACATACAGCAGTAAGAAGCAAACCAGACTGCGAACCTAAAAAAATATATAAATGTAAATTATACAGTACCTTTGATACTCACCAAAATTGGTCTTTGTCCTATTTACACATTAACATTTATGGCATTTAGCACACATTTTTATCCAAAGTGACTTCCATTCAATAACTACAGTCTCCCTGGAGCAACTTGGGGTTAAGGGTCCTGCTCAGGAACCCAGTGGTGGTTTACTGAAGGTAAGTGAAAGTGACCATTCTGTCATACGTGAACACACCACAGCACAGTGTGAACGAAATGTCCTTCCTCTGCACTTAATCCTTTCACCAAGTGTAGCAGCAGGCAGCCAGGAACACAGCACCCGGGGAGCATGATGTGTGGGGACGGTATCTTGCCCAGGGTACCTCAGAGGTGCTCAGCAGTCTTGCAAATTGAACCCATGACTTCCTGATTGTAGGGCAAACGCCCTAACCACTTGGCCACCAGCTGGTAGGATTTAAACACATGACCTTTTGGTTCATTGGTCAAGTATCTTACTCAATAGGCCATCAATAGATGTATCAGTTCATTTTTCAACAGGAGCTGTATTGAATTCAGTTGGATTTGAAATTAGCACCTGAGCTGTATTTGCAGTTTTTTGAGTTTTCTGCTCCATTTAATTTCCCGTTCCATCCATCAGTTAGGGCCCACCTAGTCTCGCGTAGCCAGACCTTCAGACTGACGGCTAAAGGTCTAGAATTCATAGCAGCTTTCTTTGGCCAAGGCCCGCCCAGATAGCTACAGTACCACCAGGGATCGAACGTGGGATCTCCTGATGATAGGGTCAGTGCTTGGACCCTTTTAAAGCAGTATTTTTGTCTAGCATTTTCTGCCCTGCTCTAAAAGCACTACTTTTCTGTCCCGTCGAGTGACTAGTGGAAGCGCTTTAAATCTGATGTAATGTTTGGAATCTACAGCTTCCTTCCTCCGGACAGTTTCACAGTATCTCAAATAAAATCTTAACTGTTTACTAGAAACTTATTTTTCAGTATCATTGTTTCTTTTGTTTAAATCAGCCATTAGAGTGGAGGAATGGGTAACAGTAGGTCAAACACTGTCAGAAACCACAGAAGATTATTGAGCTTCATTAGCCTTGTACCTCCAATGCAGAAGTAAACTTCAGACAACTTCAAATGTCTTGGCAGATCAACTACCATTGGAGCAAAGGGGCAAACTTTGTGCATTTGACTTGTTGCCAAATATTTCTTTAATGTAGGTCTGAAAGAGTGGTCTGTGTTAAGTGTGGTCATGGATCCAGCCTTTCTTTATAATGAAAAAAAAGACTTCCATCAAATCTAACAGTCATATTTCATTTTACATCAGTGCCTTACAGACGCTACTGCTCTACATTAGTGTATGTGTGTGTGTGTGGTGTGCGAGTATGTGTGTGTGTATAGCATCCTGTCTGTTTTGTATTCTCTCCAGATCACTGCAGTGTTGCCATGTGCGTTTGTCCTTGCGACACACGTCCCGTTCTCTTAGTCTTTGTTTGGCATTCACTCATACATGCATGCTATCTCTCTCTCACACACGTACATGCACACAGTTACACACACACACACACACACACACATACATTCATTACCCTCTCATTATTTCCTCTCTATGATTCTCCCCTGTCTTTCTCTTGATCTCTCTGTTTATCTGTCCTTAATCTACATAAGTGTTCTGTGAAAATAAAGCTTTGTAAGAGAAACAGCAAAGTCATGGGTCGTCTCTCTTGCTGTCTCTCTCTCCTTCTCTCTCTCTCTCTCTCTCTCTCTCTCTCACACACACACACACACACACACACACACATGGGGTCACACATACATCCTATACATATACTGATATTAGGGTTGTAACGGTACACAGATGTCACGGTTCGGTAGGTACCTCGGGTTTTTGAGTCACGGTTCGGTACGGTTCACGATTCAGCAAAGCTAAGCAACAAAAAGTTCTAAAGAATGAGGCTTGGTTTGTTTTCGTTTATTTTAGATAAACAGCAGTGTATTAACCGGTAAACACAAGGCAGCAGAAGTGTTATGCCTGTAGGTGGTACTATTGCACCAGACTACGATCCAGGTTTATCATTTACTTGCGCTTTTTGGTCCCTCTGTGATTCTGTATTACTTCAATCACGTCTTCTCCGTCGTACCGTGTATTGTCCAAAAGACATCATGTACCATTACAGCCCTAACTGATATAATGCAAAATATTATGTCATGATTTGTAATTTCTCTCTCTCTCTCCCTCTCTCTCCCGCACACACACACACACACACACAGACTCTCTATATCTGTCTCTCTCTCTCTTATAGGTAAGTACCTATATGATGTAATAATCAACTCCTCAACAACATGATGCTCATTTGGCTTCATTTATTGTTTTTCCAAAAACTGTGGGAATACAGAATTCTGAATGCAATGTATCTAATGTGCTAATTTGACAAAAACCATTGTTTTGATAAAAATTCTAAATGATATTCATGGCACAATTCGTCAACAAACACCATCCAAACAATGGAGTAAGGGGATGGCAGCATCATGTTGTGGGAATGCTTTTCCTCAGCAGGGACTGGGCATTTAGTAAAAACTGGAGGACAGATGGACAGGGAAATACTGCAAGACAATCTGCCTCACTCGGCTATAAGATAAAACTTGGGAGAAACTTCACTTTTCCACGCCACACTAATCCCAGCCACAAGCTGTTATTGCAGAACAGTGGCAGAACGGTGGTTCTACCAAGTATTAGTCTTAAGGTTTGAATATTTGTGCAGGCAACATGTTGACCTTTTTATTTACTTTAAGAAACTGTCTGGAAATAAAAGCTTTGGATGGATCAACAGTGTGTTGTGTGTGTATTTATATGTAATAATATGGCAACAACCTGTAAGTAATAAGAATTTTCAAAGCCTACAGAAGTTTAACCCTAAAAAATGAAGCTTTCATAAAAGGCATCTTTCTCTTAGTAGAAAGAATGTAGGTTAGCCCAGTTCTCTGATTATGTACAATTTTGCCTGAGAAATGTATGAAAATAAATACACTGAGACTCAAACACACTCACTCAGGGGGTGGTCTTTCACAAATGAGTAAAAAAGAACACTTTGCGTGTGCACTGAGCAGAAAGTCAAAGTGATGAATTCAGCATTCACTGTCCCTGCATGGACTCCACTGCTGCTAGCCTTAACAAACATAGGGGCAAGTGTGCGCGCGTGCACACACACACACACACACACACACACACACACACACACACACACACACAATGCCCTTCCTAAAGAGAGCTGGCACAGAACTTAAGAGATGCCTTTTGAGGTGCAGAACAACATGCTCAAGCAACACAGCATTTACACACAACCATGTGTGTTATCATTTTATGCAGCACAGTGTTTGTGTGTGCTTGCATACACTTTTGTGTGTGTGCATGTATCTGTAATGTACGTGTGTGTGTGTGTGCGTGAGAGAATTGTGTTGTTTTTAGTAGCAGCTCCTAAACCAACTGTGACACCATTCACCCACAGCGAGTACACGGCTGTCCAAGCCTTTAACTCTCCTAGTGGAAGCACTCCAGGGAAAAAGTGGCTGCCCTCGTTCTGTCCTCTGATTGGAAAACACACACACACACACACACACACACACACACGCACATACACACCGGCAGGCAGAAGTGTCTTGCACAGTAATACGGAGTCAGCATTAAAAGGGTGTGTGGGATAGAAGTATACAAGAGGAGACAAGGAACAAAGGAAGCAAGTTTAATGAGAGAAACACAGACTCCAGACCAGGGAGAAAGAAAGAGAGAGAGAAAGAGAAAGAGAGAGAGCGAGAGAGAGAGAGAGAGAGAGAGAGAGAAAGAGAAAGAGGGAGAGAGAAAGAGAGAGAGAGAGAGAGAAAGAGAGAGAAAGAGAGAGAGAGGGGAAGAAAGAGAAAGAGAGAGAGAGAGAGAGAGAGAGAGAGAGGAAAACAGTTATAAACAGTTTTAAATGACAGACTCATTTATATTTATTTATATATATAATTTATGTCCTCAACATTTCATGCTTCTTATGACAACAAAAAAACTGCCAGTGGTTTATTAAAGGAACCAGTTAAAACCAGTCGAAAAATTTCCCCATTAACGCAGCGTATTTTTATCGCAACTGAAAACGATGTTTCTTTATTTTTCAGTTTTGCTCCAATGCAGATAGCCACAGTTCCATCTCTTGTATTAGTGTTAAACCTTTGTTCCAATGTACATCTGTCTCCACATTAACACTACATTTATAAGCCAGTGCTTACTCCTCTAATATATCAGTATATTATTATTATTATATATGTAGTGTGTACAATAGCAGCAACTAATTTTGTTATAATGTCAGGACATAATGAAGAGCCATAATTAAAGCATTCAAAGAATCCAAGTTCAAATATCATTTTTCTGTTCAGCAAAGATAATTTGTTGTTCTCTCTACTTCTGACAAGTTTAATCAATGTCCACGGTCCACCCTGTCACATATGAAAACATAACATTTTTGCAATATTCACAGAAAAACAATGTCATTAACTGCTGACGTTAGAAAGTCTAAGCTTGATAACAAGCAGAAGTGCTGGCCAGTTCAGCATGAAATATTCAGCCCTGTCACATCCTTCTCCATCACAAACTCAGTATGACTGGTCTGTACGTCCCAGTGCTATTTGCCAAAAAAATTAAATAAATAATAATAATAATAATAATAATAATAATATATATACATATTTTAGGGCTGGGAGGGTTAATGCGTTATTATCGGGTTTTTAATCGCCATTATTTACTTAATGGCGACAATTATTCATACTGTACAGTTTCACAGAACTTCCCAGTGCAGGATTGAAAAATACTGATGTTACCCCTGTTTAGACTGTACTGTAATTAATGCACGTTTTATTTGGTCTACGGAGGTAAATACAGTAATAAATACATTTAATTTAAAGTAATAAAAATCCAGGGCTTTAAAAAGAACAAAACGAAAAACACAAGAACACTTGTGACGCTCTACAGGTGAAATTCTGTACTGCAGCTGTCACACGTGCGTCACAGGGCAGCAGCCAATCAGCAGCAAGTAGAAATAAATAACTCTCTCAAATTGGCTTTCACACTTCCTGCCTCTGAGTACATTAATATGTCACCATCCCAAGATGCGCTTTCTTTGTATTTCTCTCCACAGTACCAAAACATTTACAGTTATGCACCATGTCCCTTGTCCTGGTTCTGGGAGTATATCTACAGTTTCCACATTAGTGAGGTTTTAGTTTTGTCTGGTTTTAATGGTAGTTTTACACGGAATCCCCGCAATAACATAATCAATTTATATTTTTTCTGGATGTTATCACCCAAAGGGGCAGGCTGTAGCCCCCGCTCCAAGCGTGATTTCTCCACGGTGCATGCACTCAAGACACTTCAACCACCACAGTTCCATTGATCACCGGGAGACATTTCCAACAAGCCCTCATTTGTATTTTTAGCCCGATTAGATCAGGATTATTCTCCGAAAAGGATTTCGGATTATTCACGTCGCTGCGCTGTCCCAATACATTTGTCCCACGACCTTCCGAGTTGCATTTCACGGCAGGGAATTTAAATTAAAAGAGGCGAATATACACCATAAAAACAGGCATTTTTAGGCATTTCTATTACCAAAACACAACGCGAATTTGCGGGTGCTCTCGCAAAAAGCGCGTGGTTACTGTATATAAAAATGTGCATTCTAACACTGATAACTGGTCCTTAAGTATTAATAGATACAGAATGTGTGTGTGTGTGTGTGTGTGTGTGTGGTTTTTTTTTGTCCTTCAGACAGACAGCAGTTTTTATAAGAACCTGAACATGACTGGAATAAATTGTAGACTCCAACTGTAATAAGATTATCAGAAAAATGTAGCAGAACACAATCAGAAAGCAGGCTTGTCCGCCGTGAATCTGTGTGTACGTATGTGTGTTTGTTGTGTGTGTTTGCTGTGTGTGTGTGTGTGTGTGTGTTCACCAGGATGAGAGACAGCAGGGTGTGATGTCGCCTCTGAAATGCTGCTCAGCAGGATATGATCTCATCTCTACAGGAAGTACCAATCACTTCAGAGGTGAAATTACCCAGCAGTATCCAGCTCAGGTTCCCACTGGAGCCGACACTGGATCATGGTGCTACACACACACACACACACACACACACACACACACACACACACACACACATACTGACACCTGTGTCAGGGAAACTCAAAACGCAAGACACCAGAGTTTTAAAACACCGGTGCCCACTGTTCAATATTGGCAGACGGTAAAGAACACACCTCGTCTAAAGGGTGTGTGTGTTTTCACTGAAGCTCCTGTTTTGAACGCGATTACAACGAAGCAATTTCCACTCTGCAAATACTGCAATATATTCTTCC
The DNA here is from genome assembly GCA_037974465.1 of Brachypetersius altus. Lineage (NCBI taxonomy): Eukaryota > Metazoa > Chordata > Actinopteri > Characiformes > Alestidae > Brachypetersius > Brachypetersius altus. Next base: position 4,415 of record JBBPDB010008626.1, on the reverse strand, counting down.
ACAGCATACATGACATATGTCAGTTTGATATCTTAAATGAATTTGTATTATTTTTGTGTCAGTTCTCCAGCTGCTGTATGAACAACATCCATATACTAACAAATATAAGAATTAAGTCATTATTAAAATGGTCCAAAACAAGAATCAACTGATGACAGCTGTGTTAATCATAGTAGTTTGCAACCATTAAGCCAATAAAGCTGGACGATTTCATTTGTCTGGTTTTCAATTTAATGTGTAGTCCATGTCCTGAATTGGCCCAGATATCAGAACAATCTGTAGCAATGAGAGGCAGAACTTCGGTTCTGTTCATTTTAGTGGTCAAACCAAAACTGTGCTGCAGCCTTCCATGTAAGTCTTTTGCCTCAAAAATGTATGCGGTATAGTGAAGACAGCACACTGTTTAGAACACGGCTCTGTCTGGGCTGGAACCTCCATGATTCCCCTCCAACTCTGCCTCTATCATTACCTCCACCTGTGCCTCTATGTTCTGCAATCAATAGACCTATCAGTTAATAATTAGTCCCTGCTGTGTCATTCTATTCCCCTATAAAGACTCACTATTACTTCCTAGCCATTTCTCATCCTCATTTCCCGCTTCAGGGAATTCACAATGCACATTAAAGGATCTGCAATTCAGGAATTTGAAAACCTCAGCACTAGACTGTGCTGCTGGTCTATGAATGGTGTGTGTGGCGTTCGCTCGGCTCGAGGTGCATACAGTTACTTTTTTAAGGCTAAGAGAAAGTAAACACAGCTGTTGGAACTGTTACAGCAGTATTATTATTTGCCAAAAAAGCATGGCTGGTCAGTGCCTCGACACCCTCAAGGGAAATGGCAGGAAAACTCTCAGTCTATCACCCCAGTTATACTCTTCCTCTCGCCTCGCTTTTCATGCACTATTTTGGGCTCATCAGATCTATCTCACAACACTTGAGGCAAGACTGAGTCACATTTTTCACAAATGCATGAGCACGCGCTACGCATGTGTGTATGTGTGTGAGCTGGCTGAGTGTTTAACAAATTTCACAGATGGTTAAACTTTATTCCAGGGCAAGTTACAACAAAAAAAAACAAACACTACGTATTAAAATAGAAACGCTCTCTTTAAGCCTTTGAGGTGGAAGAGCAAACCAGATGACAGTAAATCTTCATAATGATTTGATTCAATCATTTTTTTTCATAAAGATATATATTTATGCAGAATGAAATATCAAAGCTCACCATGACTTTCTTCATTTTTTTCTTAATTTAACATTGAATACGTTTAATAACGTGACTGAAGTAACAATTTTTGCAGAAACACAGACAGACAATACATTTCTAAATTTGGAAACAGCCTTTGAATTTTACTTTGCCCCAAAAATAATGCAACCTCCTTACTGAATATTATTATAATATACTATCACAAGCATCAGCCACATTAAGCAGCGCATTACATTACATTGATTTTAGATTTAACCAGAGTTAAGGGGAGGAGGGCGTGGGTAGTACAAATGATCATCCAGCTTTTTCCCACCTGGTACCAATTCAGTCACAACATATCAGCAGATACTGCGCACCGATCAAAGATCCAACAACTTTAAACCCATTCTGCAATATAATGGAGGTTTGATGCTCCATTATATAAACAAATTCAGAAGTTGTACTTGAAAACGTTCCAATTTTTTAAAGACCTTGACTTTGAAACGGTACCAAAATTGGATAAGTCATGTCTGATATAAAGCTTTTAAATAAGGTTAGTGTTGGTGCCTCACAGCATACTGAATTGCTATAGTAACATTAGTCTGTTTGGGTGGTATACAACTTGAAGTGAACAGGTGTTGTGACAGAAAATGAAACCTATTCTATGGCGATTTCATCTGTAGTTAAAGATCCAAACAATGCCACATATCACAATGCAAATCTGATGCTGTCCTGCTGAAACAAGCATAGAGGATAAAAACTTAAGCCAGAGAGGACAAAGAACTGCAATATGCAGAATCCCATTTGTGTGCATTCTGAGTAATTTCCAGTGTGACTCAGCCTGTTGTTCTTGATAACTATCTACATGGCCCTTGCACTGACATTTTAAGGGACAGGAGCTCAAGGGAGAAAAGGGCAACATGAACACGAACTTAACTTGATTTACAGCTCATTGCAACCACTCCTATCAATAGAGACAGTCTAATCATGTTTTAGAGGATGTCTAAATATGCATTATAGGGACAGAAGTATTGGGACACACTTGCTTTTATTTCCATTGAAGGGCAGTCTTAATGCTTCAGCATACCAAGACATTTTGGACAATACCATTCTTCCAACTTTTCTATTTCAGTATGACTGTGCCCCAGTGCAAAAAGCAAGCTCATGCAAGACATGGTGGGATGGGTTCTGTGTGGAAGAACTTGACTGGCTGCACAGAGCCCTGACCTCATCCAGCACTTTTGGGATGAACGGGAACAGAGACAGCAAGACAGGCCTTAAAGGCTCTACAGAATGAATGGGCACAAAATCCCACAGAAACTCCTCTTATAGCTGCAAAGGGGGCCAACTCCATATTAAAGTCATTAAAGTCCCTGTTGGTGTGATGATAAGGGATTACGTTTGGCCATATAGTGTACATTTTGATATACTTTGGTCTGATCAGTTGCCCTGTATTATACTTCGTTCAAAAACAATTGAGTTACATATGAGATTCCTGAGATATTACAGAAACAGGGAATTCAGAACAGGCTATTTCCACCTTAGCTTCTATATATGGACCGCGTGGATTGGAGAGTTAATTATACATTTTATAACTTTACTAGTGTTGCCATACTGCATCAAACTCTTTTATTAAAAAAGCAAGGAAAATCAGTTTTACATGAAAGTCTCTCCCAAAGCAGTGAAAAACATAAGCTTTACCGACAAGAGATTTGAACCCAAGTCTTTAAGGCTGTTATTCACTATGCTACCTAATTGCTAGGATTCTTGTAGTTCCAATTCTATTTAAGAGCCCCACATAGTTTAAAAATATTGGAAGTTATTAGCATCCCTTTTTATTGTCTTTCATAATAACCACATTACACAATGTGATGCTGACCTCTATTCTTCTGAAACACATCTTGTACATGCTGACCAAGACTATAATCTAAGCGCAAAAGGGTGGGACCTCCCTGGTGTCTATCTGTGAAAATGCTTTTGTTTAATAAAATTGATTATAACATTCTGACTCTGAGACAGTTGACTTCCCACCTTCAGATCAATGCATGACACTGCTGAGGTAGTTTACACTAGAGCCCGACCGATATATCGGCCGATAATATAGATATTATCGGCCGATATTAGGCATTTTCCAAAGTATCGGAATCGGCATTTATAATGGCCGATAAATGAATATTTAAAAAATTAAATAAAAACAGACGAAACACCCTTCAACCATGTCATGAGTGTTGGCGTTGTATAGTTTGTCCACCAGAGGGCACTCTACACCGTCCCTGTTGACAACACTCGTGTATAACGCGCCACACATCCTGCAACCTGCTGATCCAGCCAGAGTCGTGAAGAGAGAACATCGGTGAAGTGTGTTCAATAACTAATGTTAGGGAAATCTGTTAATATTTTGTTGCGCATTTCTGAAATAAAAAAAAAAATATATATATATACTGACACAAGCGCATTCAACCAGGCAAACTAAACACAAACAAGACCAAGCCCTGAGCCAGTCAGCCCAGACAACCACTTGACCTAAACGGTACTCTAAATAGTAACTAAATGCGTGAAGTTGGACGTTGTGAGCCGACACTTTCAAAACAAAAGTCCAACATATTACAGACAGAGGCGGCCTCTAGTGGCCGCTGACCAGGGCTGTGACAAACATGAAGTATGATTTATTTGTTTATACATTTAGTTTGTGAGTTAAATGAGCCCCCTGGTGGACTTTAGCACTCCTATACTCCAGTGTTTTTGCCCCACTGCAGTGAGGGCAGTTCTCCAGGAGCCCTTCGCCCCCTGCCCCTCCCTCCTGAGCTGTACAACTGGGCATCTCCAGAGGTCATCAGGAGGAAGGAGTGCACCGGGAAAGCTGACCTGTACAGTCTCTGTACACTAATACAGGAGCTTTACACAGGTACACTCACCACACTCCCCTCTTCTCCCCTCTTCTCCTCTCTTCTCTTCTCTTCTCCACTCCTCCCCTCTTCTCCTCTCTTCTCCTCTCTTCTGTTCTCTTCTCTTCACTTCTCTTCTCTTCTCCACTCCTCCCCTCTTCTCCTCTCTTCTGTTCTCTTCTCCTCTCTTCTCTTCTCTTCTCCTCTCTTCACTTCTCTTCTCTTCTGTTCTCTTCTCCTCTCTTCACTTCTCTTCTCTTCTGTTCTCTTCTCCTCTCTTCTCTTCTCCACTCCTCCCCTCTTCTCCTCTCTTCTCCTCTCTTCTGTTCTCTTCTCCTCTCTTCT